>JAKUBE010000221.1:0-18852 GCA_030674755.1 Metschnikowia henanensis | reverse complement strand
GAAGTACGCCAGCATCATCGCCAGCCACGAGATCTTGAAGGCGCTAGTTGCATGAACGTCTGAGCATACTTAGAATGTGGTTTGATTTGAGTTAAATTTATATGAATACGTAAGTCTGTATGGGTAGAGTACAGTGCAGAGATCATCCGTGTTGTAGGTCCATGTGGGCTTGTGCTATCTTCTTCGACTTTACAGATATTTTCTTCTCCTGTTTCATAGGAAAAATTGACATTTTTTCAGATGAATATCAAATCAATATGGTAAGGAAAAACATCCAGCCATCAGTCAAGAGATCTGAGAATACATGTTTTTGAGGTCGTTCATCAAGAGAGAAAGCTATGAGATACGCTTGTTTGAATTTCAAGAGGTAAAGCATAATGTTTTGAATTGGTCTAGGTCGAGGTTTTTGCATGACATGAAAGAGCTTAGTTAAAATCTGGTGGCAGCCTCGCTCATGTTACTCCGTCTTGAAACAACATCCTTGGTTTTGTTGCTGAATGATCATGGTTGCCAGCCCAGATTGTTACCTTGAGAATTCTTTGGAATAGCATCAAGAATCATCTCCTTTTTACCCACCCCCACTTCTTCCTCCAAGTTAACCATGTTTCATGTGGCTCCTTAGAGCGCTGGAATAAGACGAAACACAGGCTTCATGCACCCTTAAACCCGGACAAGCGTCTGTGCATGCAAAGCCCGTAAAAAGAAAGAAAAAGTAAGATAACGGGCGCCACGCCATACACGGTCTCGGCTTCCAGACGCACGTAATTATGCTGCATGGGCGAGGGCCGGCGTGTGAAGCAGTTACTCAATCGGGACTTCAAAGGGGGCATCTCAAGACCAAAGTGCGACAGTGACAGCGGCAGAGGAGACCATTTAAATAGAAGCGAGGAGAATGCAATGCAGCAGGCCGTTTTCGGTAGAAACGTCTCTGATCCCAAAACTCCCTAAAGATGTCCGACGCAGCAGGCCAGATCCTCGCGGCGTTTTCCTTCATTGCACTTGCAGTCTTGATTCCGCCCCTCTGCTACCATGTGCAGCAGCGAAATATCCCCGCCGCCAGCTTGATCTCGTGGTTTTGCATCCAGAACCTCACCACCTTCATCAACGCCATCATCTGGAGCGGCGAGAATTACAACCAGGGCTATGACGGCAAGATCTATTGTGACATCACCGTGCGAATCTTGAGCGGCGCCACCGTGGGCCTGCTATGTGCCACGGCGTGCATTATTTTCAACTTGTTCATGATCATCGCGGCGAAAAACCACGGGTATCTCGCGCGGGACTCGAAAACCAAGCTCGTGGTGAACATCCTTATGTGCTGGGCCAACCCGCTCTTGGTCATGGGCTTGACTGTTCTCGCACAAACGCACCGATATGACGTGGCGAGGTATTACGGGTGTTCGGCGCCCTGGAATTATACCATGGGCGCGGTGATGCTCGTGGCGGTGTGGAACGTGATTTGGATCGCCGTGGCGTGTGTTTTTGCCGTTTTGACGATCCTCGAGCTCGCCCGCAAACGGAAAGACATCCAGGACATTTTGCGGTGCACGAACTCGGGGCTCAACATGCGCAAGTTCTCGCGGTTGATCGTGCTAAGCTTTTTGATTGTGCTAGTGTTTTCGCCGGTCACGCTCGTCAGTTTTGCGGCCGATGTCAGAGCAGCGTCTTCCGTGACCACGGAAATGATGGCGGCCTATGCGGGCGTCAGGTGGTCGGACATTTACGCGTACGACATCGGCATGACGAACCTCAGCTCGAAGGTCGTGCCGATCGTGTTTTCGTTCGTGACGTTTTTCCTCTTTGGCTTGGGCACCGAGGCGCTCAAAATGTACCGCGGGTTCTTGGTGTCGCTCGGATTCAAGCGGTTCAAGAAGGACGAGCCGCACGATTTCTATGTGGCCAAGGATTTCCACGAGAGCCGCCAGACGTCGAAACAGACCCAGACCACAGAGGATACCGTGGGGCTCAGCCAGCTCGAGTACGAGCACTTCCAGACGTTGGTGCTAGAAAAGGAACCGTTTTCCTTGCTGCCCGACTCCAACGACGCGTCGACCTTCTAGTTCTTGTGATCCTCTTGGTTTATGTGGTGATCCCTTTGGTTCTTATGGTGATCCTCTTGGTTTTTATAGTGATCCTCTTAATCTCATAGTGATATTTTTGGTTCATATGATCCCTTGATTGTTATAGTGGTCCTTTCAGTTCTTGTGGCGATCCTTTGGTTCTTATAGTGATCCTCTTAATTCTCATAGTGATATTTTTGGTTCTTATATTGACCCTTTTGGTTCTCACAGTGATCCTCTTGGTTCTCATAGTGATCCTTTTGGTTCTCACGGTGATCCTCTTGGTTCTCATGGCGATCCTCTCGATTCTCATAGTGATATTTTTGGTTCTCATGATCATTAGTCGTTATAGTGATCCTTTCAGGTCTTGTGGTGATGCTTTTGGTTCTTATGGTGTCCTTTGGGTTCTTCTGGTGATCCTTTAGTTCTTATGGTATTCTCTTGGCTCTCCTGGTGATCCTCTTGATCCTCATAGTGATCGTCTTAGTGTTTATAGTGCTCCTCAGATCTTATAGCGATCCTTCCAGTTCCCGTAGTGATCCTTCTCGTTCTTATCGTATCCTTCTGGTTCTGATGGTGATTCTTTGGTTCTTATGGCGATCCTTTCACTTCGTATGGTGAACCTTTCACCTCTCATAATGATCCTTTAGTTCTTATAGTGATCCTTCCAGTCCTTATAGCAATCCTTTTAGTTTAGTGATCATCGACTCAGGCCTTTTCCAATAGAATGTGCATAAATTCTCTCTCAAACGCCTTGGAGCTCACCTTCCCCTGTGTCTCACGCATGGCCTGGCCAACCAAAAACTTGATCGGGCCGTGCTTTCCCTTTTTCACCGTCTGCGCTACTCCCGGATGAGCGTCTACTATACCCAAGCAAATCTCCCTCACTGCATCTGCAAAATCGTCTTCCGCAAGGTCAGCAGGGGCGCCTAGATCGTAGTGTTGTACCATCTCTGGAATACTAAGGTCTTTTGTTGTATCCGGAGACTGCACCAAAGCACCTAGAAGAAGCTTGGCGGAAGTCAGCGAGATCTGCTTGGTTTCGACCATCGAGATAAGCGCCACAAACTTGGCGGGCGGAAGTATGGACGGGTCCACGTCTTGATCGTTCTTTTTGAAGGTCCCGAGGAGGTTATGGAAAAACCAGTTGTTGATGGATTTCACCAGACACTTTGCAGATACCTCTGAAGATGAAGAGGATGGCTCTGAAGATAATGAGGATGACTCTGCAAATGAAGAGGCCTCCGCGTGTATTTCCTTATAATACTCAAGCACAGCGGGCGAGTCCACGAGAAACCTCGCGTGTTTCATTTCTAGCAGAAAAGGCACACTCATCAACTTTTCAACAATCTGGTCAGGAAAGTCCGGGAGCACAGCGGCGATTTCATGGGTGATTTCGGGCTGCAAATGCACGAGCGGGAGCTCCGGATCAGGGAAATACCGGTAGTCGACGGCGTCTTCTTTCGATCGCGTGCGCACAGTTTCTCTTCCGTTCCAAGATCTGGTTTCTTGGTCGATCGGCACATCCGAGCTCTTGAGATGCGCCACCTGGCGAGCATATTCGTAAACAACCGCCGCGGAGATTTCCGACGTGCTGCCCAAATTCTTGATTTCGACTCTTTTGCCGCCCGCCACGCTCACATTAACATCGCACCGCATGGCGCCGTTTTCCATATCTCCAGAACACACGCCCACGTGGGTCATGATGCCAATGTACTTTTTGATAAACGCACGCACCTGGAGAAGGTGGTCGAAGTCTGGTCTGGTCACGAGCTCGATAAGAGGCACGTTTGCCCTGTTGAAATCAATGGCGGTGGTATTTTCAAACGCGTCGTGGGTCAATTTCGCCGTATCTTGCTCCAACTGGATCTGCTCGATTCCGATCTCCCTGTCCTCTAGCACGTCGTCGAATTTCCTTGTGAGCCGCAAACTGCCGCCGTGGGCCAAAGGCCTATAATGTTGTGTTATCTGGTACCCTAGAGGCTGGTCTAAGTAAAAGTAGTGTTTCCGGTCAAAAGACGACACGGCGTTCACACGTGACTTCATCACCGCCGCTGCTTTCAATGCAAGAAGAAGCGCCTCGGGGTTTAGTTTCGGAAACGTGCCCGGAAGCCCCACATCGAAATACGAGGTGTTGGTATTGGGCGGGCTTTCGGCGTGGTTTTTCGATAGCGAGAAGAGTTTGTGTTTTGTTTTGAGCTGCGTGTGGATTTCTAGCCCGCATTTGAAGGGGAACCCGGGCTCAGGCTTCCATTTCTGAAGACTTTTCGGGATCATGCCAGGTCCAGGTCCAGGTCAAGGTATGTACTTGAACTTCTTTATGAGTATTTGATGATTTTAGGGCCTGGGCCTAGGGCCAGATTTCGCAGCAGAGACGAGACGAGAGACGAGAGGCGAGAGACGAGAGGCGCGAGGACCGCGGAATTGGAAAATGTTGGAATGATCAGATTACCAATACGTTTATTGGGCTGATTCTTCTTAAAAATAGTTTGCTGTTTATGGTATTATACTGTCTATAGTTCGATTGTATTCTGCTTTCTTGATTTATTCTTCTGTCGTTTATGAGTTATACTTTGTGCTGTGCTTCAAGACTTTAGTCTCCTCAGGCCTGAGGCCTAGGGCCAGACGCGCGAGGGTCCTAGGGCCAAGAGACTCATGAAATGCTGCAACATACATAAATCTGTGTTGTCATTGAAAAGTAAATGGGTTCCAATTTTTGTCGAGACAATCCTGGGAAGTTTTCACTTCAAACCTTCATAGACATGAGGGTGTTTCACGTGGTGCCGGGCCCTCTGCAACCAGACCACATTTGCTAGGTTGGGCTTTTTTCAGGTGGAATCAGTTTAGACATCTCTTTTGTCCTCTCCCATAGAAAATTTTTATACTTATTCTCAGTAAACATTTGGATTCAAAATCACCCGAAGATGACCGAAGCTATATTAACGAATTGCAAGTTCTCAAGTTATTAATTTTCTTTCAACTTAGCCAAAATCGACACAAACAGATTTCATCGTTGTATAAATTCCACCAAAAATAACCCGGTGGCAAGGCTAGCTTGGCTGCAAACATGCTTTAAGACGGCCTCTCGAAGACTACCTCATTAGCAAAGTCCCACGCAAGTGAAGTACCTCGCCATATTTTGGGCTGTCAGAACCAGTCCATTGATCTTAGATCATATAGAGTCATGAACGCTTTAGGAGATTCAATATATGTATGACACGGCCTTACATTTGCACCTTTTGTTTATTGGTTAGGCGCATAACGCACAGAAAGCACCCAAATTGTTAATGGCCTTATTATCAAGGCCTATCACTTGATAACTAAAAGCTGTGTGAAAATAGTAAATAGAGTAGTCAAGAGTCTTTTGATTATACGTTCAGGTCGAAACCTCATCTTTTTTCAAATTAGCAAACAGGTTTTAAACTGCGCTCCCTCAACCTGTGCGTGTGTCTATTTTCCAAATTAATAAAGAGCAAAAATTCGTTGTTTGTTAATGCTCAAAGAAGCCAAAGGGGCTCGAAATTGTCTCAAATCGAAGCCTCACAACTTCACCGAAGCCTTATTATGAGAATTCGCAACTCAAAGCTCGCAGTTGAAAATGAGAATAATTGCATAGATCGTGGTACGTTAGTGCCCCACCCTCCCCCCGTTTCCAAAAAATAAAAAACGACTCCTAGCGTGCGATGCTATCTTTCGATTATAGATGTTCTATTTGAAATCTTATAACAGAGGGGCTATGTAGTTTAAACATTCTCACGAAAACAACAAGTGGATTTGTAGGTGTTCTCGTTCTCTTCGGGCTATTTGTTAGCAGCAAGACTGGTAATGAAAATTATAGCATCAACAGTACCAATAGACACTTCGAAGGGACCCAGATTATTTGCTTCCTTTGGACTATTGAAAAGAAAAATTGTATTTTATGTGTTGAGTGAAAGAGGATGAAGACGCGGTTGTTGCAACCGATGGCAGTTATCTTGACTGCAAAGCGTTCCCATTTTCACTGCAAAGGTAATACACTGATACTCGGAACCGTCAATTCTGTTGAATAATCACATGAATAAAAGTGAATCCTGATAGAAGTATTTGAATAATGCCGAAAGATGCAAAATGTTTGAAAAGCTCGGGATTAAGCACGCGCAATGGGCGCTCATGATATTCAAGAATGTGTACAGCAATTCTGTCAATATTTTGTCTTTTTTTTTACTGTTTTAGAGCTTACAAGTTTTCAAAACTTCGTCGAGTCTTGATAACCTTTTCATGCAAAAAGCAGACTTTTGCAATATCGGTATATCACCTCGAGCAAGCTCTTGTGCGAGCCCTTCACTTCAGTTTAAACATATCCTGTCCTATCCGTTTTCTTACTGTTTAGCCCATTACAAGAGATTTATCACAATAATGTTTGTTTGGTCTGCCTCAATTGCAGGTTTTAAGCACCATGTACATAAAGCCTTCACGAATCATCTAGCACATTACATGTATTTATGACCAAACAATCCGGCACCGAACCTAAATGAGAGGCCATTCCCAATTCCTGAATTCTATCACTTACTGCTTGATTCATCTCTCCGAAACCTTCCACATCCCCTTTCTATTTTCTCCCATGTTTTTGTACCTCTTCTCAAGCCATTTTCTAAGCCCGCTACTAATCATCTCTCATCTTCCCAAAACAACTAAAAACCGTCCCGCGATTCTCAGCTCCGGCCCTAATTAAATCCATGCCTAACCTCCCTCGCTTTGCCCCCGGCCCCGTGTGTGCCATATGCACTCCCGCTACTGCCTCCGCACTAAGGGATGACACCAGGGCAACCCACATAAATAAATTATACTTCCTTTCCTAGTCCACGGAGCTAAAAAAAACATCTAATTCCACCACACCCCGTTCCCGCCCACTCCATCTCAGCACATATATTTCTGGATCTCCCGGAACAGGTACGTAAGCACAATGTCGAGAACGCATTTTTTTTGTCTTATTCTGCTGGCTCAGATATGTTTCGGTCCATTAAAAAAAGGCTCCTTCACTTATCAGGTTATTTGTGCTCGTGGACTTGCGGGGCCTTATCTAAGCCGAGATAAGCACCACCTACGCCACAACACGCATCTTTGAAAACACGCAAAAACACCCAAACATTGGCATTTTGATAAAAAAAGGATAGCGTACTAATTCTCTAGCTTTGCAATTATAATGAGATCACAATTCAAAGACGAAAACTCGCTCGGTATGTATATTTGAGTGTGTCCTGTTTCTGTTTCATTTTGAGCGCCGGCCTCTTTCGGCCTCTCTCGGCCTCTCTTGTATCCCTATTTTATTAGAACAAGGAACTTCTTTGTCATCACAAAGTTATGAATCTAGAAGGGAGATAGGTTCAATCTTGAAGCTAATCGATGTATCTCTGAAGTTTCATAAACACCCCGAAATGAAACGGACAATAACCTAAACATCAAAACACTGCTAACAAACCCAGAGAAAAGAAGCTCCGAGTCCGCAAGGATCTTGCAGCGGTTCAAGGACCGGCTCCCCGTGATTTGTGAAAAAGTCGAAAACTCCGATATTCAGGAAATCGACAAGAGAAAGTACTTGGTGCCCGGCGATTTGACCGTGGGCCAGTTTGTCTATGTGATCAGAAAACGCATCAAGTTGCCCTCGGAAAAGGCGATTTTCATTTTCGTCAACGACATCTTGCCTCCAACCGCAGCGTTAATGAGCACTATCTACGAGGAACATAAAGACGAGGACGGCTTTTTGTATGTGTTGTATTCGGGCGAGAACACGTTTGGTCAGGTTGATCTTTCGGACTTAGACTTTTCCGACGTGCCAAAATACTGAAGAGGGGGATCGTCCACAATCTAGCCTTGATTTTCTTATCCTGCCCGTGTTTCCGAAATTTTCCCGAATTCTGAATCTTCCTGATATCCGAATCTCGTCTGAAATCCCAAATATTGTCTGAATCCCCGAATCTCCTCCAAATACTCTCTGTTTTCTTTTCTTTGATATTCCCCCTCATCCAGGCCTTGTGTTTGTTCCCGTGAGTCTGGCCAGGAATATTGTTTGTTGACTGGTCTCAACGAAAGCCGCCCTTTATTTTTTTTAACTACCAGCTTTTCAGAAACCTCGTGTTCATACATGGATCTGCAAGGCCGACGTCTACGATTCTGCCGATTCCCTGGGACTCTCGCCGCAAAGCAAGGCGTGGGTGTTCTCTCTACTTCCTCTCAATACACATCCCTTATATTACCGTGCGCGAAGCACAGGCTGGCAAAAGTAACTTTTTTTTGGTGAGCCGGCACCACGTAGAACAAACTATAGAATCCCAACACTAGGCACCTTTGCCCTCCTGGGTGCTCATGGTTTTGTCCCTCTCTAAAGATATTTTGACCCCTTGCCGCAACATCTCGTCGGCCTTCAACAGGTGCAAAAAGTGGAACAAACGGTCATCCGTGGTCTGCTCCACGTCCAGCGGCACGTCCTCCGAGCCAAGAATGCTATATACTTTTTTCGTGTATTGCAAACGGAAACTGAGTCCGTATACGAGCGTGTCGTACCGCTGGAGAATGCGGCCGTCGAGTTTGTGCTCGATTATCAGCGAGTACTCGGCGGCAAACTTCTTCAAAACATCCACACTCGCCTCCGGCCCAGAACGGGTAGGATCGGGCTGGAAATATAAAATATACCCGTCGTCTAAATGAAGTAGACCCATGCTTAGGGCCTCGGATTTTCCGCTGCTCCGGTTTAAAAAGAACACAAAAGCGACAACTGCCGTGACGACAAGCGCCATCAATTTGGGCCCTCTTGCCATTTCCACCGGGTTTTTCATCCAAGTATTCAGGAGTCTAATCTGAGACTATGACGTAATAGGGGATTGCAATCTTCAGTAGAGAACTCCGAGAAGATGCTAATACCTGGCTCTAGAAAAAAACTGTAGTTTTTTCAAAACTTAATGAAATGTTTTCAAAAACTGATAAGATGTAGTTTCAAGTGTCACTTACTATAAGAATAAAGAGTAAAGAGTGAAGGAGAAGGAGCAACACATGTGACTTGCGGAGAGGAGCGCTCGCGGCTGAGCCTGCGGGCTGGTTATATGCAGTCTCTCGCACATTCCGATAAGACCCCGCATCGGATTGGAACCCGGAAATTGGATGCAAAACAGGAGCGGAGGGTTCCACTTTGGTAGGAGTTGAGTAGATAAAAGCATTAAAACAGGCATCGGGTACTTTTAACATGGCAGAGAAGCTCCCTGATTTTTATTATTTAAGTAGACTCAGATACAAAGAACCATATATTCTCATAGAGCCCTTGTATCTAATAACCTAGTTATCCCTTAAATCAGGTTTATCAGACCAAAAATTAGCACGAGACTTTTGCAATGAACTAGAAGTTCAGAAATCGGTTGAATCATTCAAACAGAAGAATCCTTGGTAAATTTGCTAAGGATAAGTTTGAAAATAGGTTTACTGTCTTTAAGTATTCCTTTCAATCTTAGAAAAGCTGACTCGGGATTACCGACTTACCGTGGTCTGACCCTGCTTACAAGTATCTGTGCCGTTGATCTTGACTTGGATTCGAGCTTTTATTTATTCTTTCCAGGTCCTTACGAGGTTTTTAAGCGCTCTTCAAAATTTCGAGGACTGAATTCTCCGCGGTCTCCTTTGAGAGTGAGATTGTCATCAGCCTAGACTAAGCCTGATATTCATATTTTATGACACACAGCAACTCTTCTCTTTTGCGCCCACATTTGAAAAATTGCAAAGTCTTTTGAAGCTTCGCTTGATGAATGAAGAAGAAAATGGGAATACGCCTTCAACCTTGGTGACTGGATTTTGCCGAATGACATATGAGAAGCTAAAAAACCTTCATATACACACTTGGCGAGTTTTTACTATATCGTGTTGGGCCAAAGAGGACTATACAGCTAACAGAAAATGCAAGAGCAAGGTAGTCGTCAACTTTTCGGTGGATACAATGAAGTTATTTTTTAAAAATACAGTCAAAAGTACAGTCGGTGTGTTTTCAGATCTTTTAACAGAGCCTTATCAAGCACATAAATCGATGAACTCGCATCTCCAGTCCCTGCAGTGTTTCATTCAAGTCCTTTCAAATTTTTTAATATGCCGCTCGTCTCTAATAGTCTACAAGTACTGTTGTGTGTCGTGAATTGCAACCAGTCCCATCTTTTATCAGGACCTCATTAAGGTAAGATATTGAAGAGCGCGCTGCGGTGAAAACAAAGAAAAGCAAAAGGGATTATTCTTATTTCTTTCAAACCTTTATTGATAGTTACGCCGATTGTTTCTCCGCAAATTGGATATTATAGAGCACGCTTGGATTAAAGTCAGAAGTTCGATTCTTTTTACTTATCAATCGACCTGGTGCTACGCAGGCCAATGGACAAACCGTATAACTAAGTGTTAATTCGTAAGGACCCGTATATCTCTACGGAAAGATATCTGAGCCATATTTCCCATCCGGTTCTCATTGCAGAAACTTCTGCAAATTCAAAATTCAAAACAATACGTAATTTTTGCCAGCTAACTCGTATATATGATTACTTCCAATAGGGATGCCCGACTAAAACTTTTCCAGTTATGTGTTTCTTTATCCAGCCCCGTGCCTGCTGTATCGATCGTTCTACCAGCTTATTTTTCTCGATATCTTCCCGTGTGAATTGGAGAGTCGAAATATATTCCCGTAAGTGGTAATCTTTGATGCCCAGGACGAAAAGACTCCTCATAGTCGAGTCCTCCACTTGCCACCTCAACAAGCGGTTGGCGGCCGCGAGTAGCTCGAATTCGTTGATGTACAATTTAAATTTGGAAAGTTTTACTAGTCTCTTATATTCCGAGATCACGTCGAGCTTGTCATCCCACTGGCAGTAAGTCTGATCAAACCAATCCAAGAGCTCGCGCGCTGATCTGAATTTCAAGTAGATGGCTTGTGTCCTTGCGGCGCCACCTAAACAGCGGAGAATTGCTAGTATTTTTACGTTTTCTGGCGCCCCTGGAAAGAGTTCATGAAGGAAATATTCCATGGCTGTTTTGAATTCATGGGCTCGTAATGCCCACGACACTGTGGGAATTTCTTGCGAATCGAACTTGACGTTCAAAGACGCTGTAACAAGCACTTCTGTACTCACCTGGTTATTCGGTTCCTCCTGATTATCTAATCTGAGAAACTGTTCTGGGAATGATTTCATGGTTGGGGTAGCAGGCCCGGTGTTATCTCCTGTGGTAGACTCAGTAGTATACTCAGTAGTATACTCAGTAGAAAGGTCCTGCGCATTTTCAAACCGACCCGTCGTTTCATCGCAAAGAAAAAGAGATTGGTGCAAGCTCGTTGAGCCTTGATTAAAACCGTCCAATTTTTTCATCATTTCCGATTCTTTCAGCACATGATCTCTTGTGTTGGCGTCTGTTACGGTTGACATAGCGGGTGACTAGGTAGAATAAGTGATGTGACGAATATGTGCTTCGGGGGCGTAATCAGTTAAAATGGCAAATCAATCAACCTTATTGTCACAGTAATTAGAGAAACTGTATGACTGATTTCAATAATATTAATAAAGGATCGTCAAAGTATAGTTGATGGCAGTTAGGATTGATAGTGTTAATAAATCGAGGCGTCCACTGTAATCAAGCAATTGGACAAATTAATGCAGCACCTTGAAACGTTTATTGTTCCTGATTATTTTGGTCTTGTAATACTCTTTTTGTTTTAATCAAAAGAGGTCGGATTCTACCTTTTATAGTTCACAGATCGTGAGTTTTTGAATGGCCTCGAGGTGTATCACTTTATTAGCCTCGGACTGCATACGTCACTATACATGCTTAAACAGCGCGGGGTCGGAAGTCTACTCTCGACCTATTGTATGCGTTTTGTCTTTGGCCGATTCTCAATCTATCAAAAATGGCCCAAAAATGTGAGTTTTCACGCGGAAGAACATACCGTTTTCTCTTTCTATCAAAAAGAAGATAGCCGGTCAAGTATTTCTTAAATGGTCAAGTCTATGGTCCACCAGAAAACGAATATAGGAACTCCCAAAATTGTCTCAAAAAATTATCAACGTTAGCAGCCTCGAGATGTACAGGACCGCAGGACTGTGTGCAAGAAAATACAACTGGCTTTCCAGAGTATTGTTTGGGCGATTAGAGAAAAAGGCTCGTACACCCGGCTAAACTTGTTCACCATACTTACCTAAACTTACGGTTACTTGTGTATGGCTAACCTAAAAACCTCCTTAATTCCGAGATAATTCATATTTATTTTACTGTCGCTTCTTGCTGTCAGGGACCCCATAGTGGCTAAGCGCTCTGGTGTTCATTTAGATGACAATTTAACTAACCTCATTAGTCATGGTGATGACCAAGCCGGTTAGTATACAAGCTGACTAATTTGCCACTATCTTGCCACCATCTTGCCACCATCTTGCCACCGGTTTGCCACCGATGGTCGTTCAATTAGCCAGTGTCAGATAGTCTCCAAGACCTACTAGCAGGATTCTACATATATAAATTCCTTCCCACGACAGTTCTATTGATGGAGAAGGTTAGCTTTGACTAAACTACTTAAATACGTACGACATTTCCCCTAGCCGGGTATCAAGCTTCTAACACTTGCTTCTTCAATCTGTAGTTCTTCAAAGGCCAAAATTTACTTAATATAATCATGATAGGTGGCGAGTGGCTCCATTCGTACGCACGGCGTTTAAGCATTGATTTAAGCCGTCTATCTCCGTTATTTCCGACCCTCGCTCGAGTCCGCTCGCAAGAGTTGCAGAACTTAAAGGAGAGCTTCCATCGGCAGCCTAAAGCTTTATCTTATTTTCGATCTTCCTTTATCTTATTTTATTTCTAATTCCTACCAATTGTAGTATTTACGCCATTTTACTACTTAATCGACTTAAGCAGACCCACTTCTCTAACTGCTGAATAGTGGAAACTTAATACATAATGTTATGTCCGATAGTCTCGAACACCGGTTCGTATGCGTTAAATGGCTTGTAGTTTGTATCCATATTGTATTTAGTACTGACTTAGTGGATCCATAGCAGAGCTGGGAATCCGTGGCTACTTATGTCCATACCTTGAAGAGGCTAACCAGGTGGCCATCCGGCCAACACAAACTCGGGCTTAGGCCGTAGCCAGCCTGAGGTCCCTGACATTCATATGAACACTTGGCGAGTTTTTACCACATCGTATTGGGCCCAAAAGGACTATACGGGTAGCAGTCAAAGCAAGAGCGCGGTAATCGTCAACTTTCCAGTGGACAAGCTGAAAACATCCTCTTCTAAAACTAGTCAAAAGGACCGGCGGTGTGTTTATAGATCTTTCGACAGTATGAAGCACATTAATCGATGGACTCGTAAGTCCAGTCCTTCTAGTATTTCATTTGAGTCCGGCAAAAATATGATATATGCCACTCGTCTTTAAAAGTGTACAAGTAAATGGAAAGAGATCTTTTGTGTGTCTTGAATTTGGATTCAGTTTCATCATTTATCAGGACATCATTTTAGGTAAGCTGTTGAAAATCGCGCCAGGGCGAAAACAAAGAAAAGCAAAGGAAAATGTCCTAATTTCTTTCGAAACTTTTCTTCATAGTGAAACCAGTCTTTTTTTTCGAGAACTGGGTTTTATTGAGTCGCTTGGATCAAAGTCAGAAGTTCGACTCTTTAGTTTCAAATTGACTTGGTGCAATGCAGGTCAATTGACGAGCAGTGTAACTAAGTATTAATTAGTAAGGACCCATAGATCTCTACGAAACAAATATCGGAGTGATAATTCCCAAAAGTTTTTCCATTAAAAAAACTATTACAGATTCAACATTCAACACAATACTTTCAGCTAGCTCGTATATATGATTACTTTTGATAGGGGTTTATCCCTATAATCTGTCTATTTATATGTTTCTTCAACCAGCCCCGTGCCTGCTGGATCGATCGTTCTACCAGCTTATTCTCCTCGATATCTTGCCGTGTGAATTGTAGAGTCGAAATATATTTTTGTAGCGAAAGATCTCGAATGCCCTCGACGAAAAGAGTCTTCATAGCCGAGTCCTCCACCTGGTATCCCAACGAGCGGTTGGCGGCCGCGAGTAGTTCGAATCCGTTGATGTAATATCCAGCTTCTATTGTTTTTTTTAGCCTTTCATATTCCGAGATCACGTCGAGTTTGCCATCCCACTGGCAGTAAGTCTCATCAAACCAATCCAAGAGCTCGGGTGATGATTTGAACTTTAAGTAGATGGCTTTTGTTCTTGCGGCTCCGCCCAAACAGCGGAGAATCGCTAGTATCTTAACGTTTTCTGACGCCCCCGGAAAGAGGTCATAGAGGAAATATTCCATGGCTGTTTTGAATTCATGGGCTCGTAATGCCCACATGATTGTGGGAGTTTCTTGCGAATCGAACTTGACGTCCAGAGAAGCCGCCAAAAGCGCCTCGCTATCCATCTTATTACGAATTTCGAAGGAACGTGAACTTGGTACTTTCAGATATCGAGTAGTGAACTTTGTTTGAGATTCGGGGGTATATCTAGTCGGTAAGTCCATGGTTGGAGTAACAGATCTGGGGGTAGATCCAGTGTGAGACTCGGGGGAAGGTGATTTCATAGTTGGGGTAGCAGACCCGGTGGTATATCCAGTGGTAGACTCAGTAGTGGAAGGGTCCTGCACAATTTCAAGCTGACCGATCCTCTCATCGCTTAAAGGAAGAGATTGGTGCAAGTTCGTTGAGCCTAGATTAAAACCGTCCAATTTTTCCATCATTTCCGATTCTTTCAGCACATGATCTTTTGTGTTGGCGTCTGTTACGGTTGACATAGTGGGTGACAAGGTATAATAGTTGATGTGAAGAATATGTGCTTTGGGGCCTAAACAATTAAAGATGGCCGCAAATTGATCTGATTGTCCCAGTGAGTAGAGGGACTATTTTCAATACCAAAAGATCGATATAAGATCGTCAAGGTATATTTGATGGCAGTCAGGATTGATAGTCTTAGTATAATTAGACGTCGACTGTATCCAGGCAATGGACAAACTAATGCTGTGACTTGAGAAAATGATCGTTTCTGATCTTATTGGGTTTGTAAATTCTATTTTGTTTCAATTGAATGAAGTCGGATCATACCTTTTATAGCTCACAAGTTGTGATTTCGAATGGTAGCCTCGAGGTGCACTACTTTATTAGCTCAGACTGCATACGTCACCATACATGCTCAAATAGCGCGGGGTCGTCTACTCTCGACCTATTGTATGCGTTTTGTCTTTGGCCAATTCTCAATTTATCAAAAAAGACTAAAAAATGTGAAAATTTCACGCGGTGTATCCTACCTTTATTTAAAAGACAGTATTAGGTCAAGCATTGGTGAAAGTTTAGAGTCTATGATCCACCAGAGTACAAATATAGGAACTGCCAAAATCATCTCAACAAGCCATCGACGTTAGGAGCCTTGAGATGTACAGGACCGTGGGCTTGTATGCAAGAAATTATAACTGGCTTTTCAGAGAGTTGTTGGTGCGGCTCCGTTCATACGCACGGCGTTTAAGGTTTGATTTAAGCCGTCTATCTCGATTATTTCCGACCCTCGTTCAAGTCCGCTTGCTAGAGTCGCAGAACTTATAACGTAGGTGCTACTCTAACCGCCTAATAGTAGAAACCAGATAAATCAGGTGATTTTCTCCTGAAGTATGTCACAACTGGATCTTTTCTTGCAAGATTTTGCTTCATAGTCGAACAGCCCTCGCCGTATTCTCGAGAAGAATCACAATGATGACCGCTCATTTCCACCTGTCTAGATACACAATAAGCAGACATGCAACTGCATCTAATGCTAGCCTTTTAATGAATTCCTTTTTAGATTGACCTTTTTTTTTGGAGTGTTTGAAAGCTGTTTTGCGGAGCGGGATACTCAGGTGTAGGTCGAATTACCTGTTCTGAAAAATAGCATTTTACAAGTGTGCCTCAATCGTAAGACTGACATGCGTGGGTGATTTTGCTGTGATATAGAAGCAGGGCTTTGTTGAACCACCTAAAACAGTAACTCCAAATGATTGGAATTGGGAACCGCTTTCGGAGATATCAGTGCTGTTTTTATTAGTTGTGCGAGCCTGTAAAAAGGGTTAGCTGTTGCTCTTTGTCATTTGTTTTGTATAGCTTTGTGGGTGCCTATGAACCTCCTGGTTGCAAGAAGTATACTGAAGGGAAAAAAAAGGGAATGTTCATGGATCATAACAATGCCAAACGACTGAACTTCGCGATTGCTAATAAAGCCAGCGCTCGGGGCTCCCAAAAGAACCATACAAACAATGTGTGGATATCAGCAACCTCTTTATTGAAATGTCGTCAATTATCTAGGCTTTTTTTCCCTAATCATTCATGCAAAGTGAATCAGATGCTATGCCACTAAAAAACACCCAACGACCAGTATGCTAGCTAGTCCAAGTGCGAGTACTTCTCTCTCACGGCCTCGAGCTTTGCCTTCAACTCTTCCTTTCTCGCCTCGTCACACCAAGAGCCCACAATCCCGTTCAGCACGATTTTGCACCACTGGTCTCTTGAAAACCCAAACCGCGTATGCACAGCCACGTAGTTGTCCAAAATATAGCCCCCAAAGTATGCTGGATCGTCGGAGTTGATCGAAAATGGAATGTTGTTTTCGAAAAACAACTGGATGGGCAACTCCGCCACGTCCTTCACGACCTGCAACTTCACGTTTGACAACGGGCACATCGACAACAACGTCTGGTTTTCCGCCAAACGCGCCATGACCTCCTGGCTTTGCCCGGAATTAACCCCATGGTCGATCCGCGTGACTTTAAGCAAATCCAAGGAGTTTGTCACATAACTATGGTCGCCCTCTTCGCCCGCGTGTGCCGTTAATCCCACATTGGGAAATTTGGCTTTAAGTGTGCTGTAACATTCGGTGAAAAACTCGGGTGGAAACGGCTTTTCCGCGGAATCAAGCCCAAGGCCGTGGATGGTGCCGTTTTTAAAATATGGCGCAGCAGCAGCAATCGTCTCGAGTCCTGCAGCGGCAGGCAAGTGCCGCAACAAGCACATGATCAATCGGTTTGAGGTTCCGTATTTGGCCGACGCTTCCTTACAAGCTCTGTCGAATCCGCTCACGACAGTTTCCATGCTGATACCTCTTTCAACATGGCCCTGCGGATCGAAAAAAACTTCCGAGTGCAAACACCCGTCTTTGTACGCGCGGGCAAAGTAGGCCATGGCCAAGTCGTAGAAATCCTCTTCTTGAATCAACACGCTCATGCCAATATAGTAGTGGTCGAGGAAATCCTGCAAATCAGCGAAGTTGGCGTATCTCTCGTTGCATGCCTCGACCGTGGGCGGAAACATTTCCGGCAACGTGATGTTGTTTCTCTTGGCCAAATGGAATAAAAGAGAGGGCTCCAAAGTCCCTTCTAAGTGGAGATGGTGTTCGCATTTGGGCAAGTCCGTGAGGAATTGCCGGAACTCGTCGGTGCAAACGTGGGCCATTTTCAATATGATTTGTTTATTCTATTCAAGGTTTTGAGAAAAAGAATGTGAATTTCGACGGAAATTCAGGAAAACAGGGGAGTTGAAAAAAGAATCGTCTCGCTTAAGCCACCCTAATCGCGATGCCCGGGCCGCGGAAATGCCGGTGCACGTTTCCGATGGCATCGGCGTTTGACAGATCGCGGGATCTGAGATAACGGAAACGGACAAGGAAAAAGTTTTTTTGAAGCAGAGAATATTTCTTATACACGCCTTGGGTGAAATCTGGAGCGTGTAACATAGGCGGCCTCCCTTTCCCCGGCATTTTTGGGAGTTTTTGTCGCGTTAGCTAATGTTTGTATATCTGCATTTCGAGAGCGAGGAGATCTGCCAGATTATGGGGCGTGATGGAGAAAACTCGGGTTTCTCACCGACTTTGTCTAACTCTCAAAAGCTAAGTTTCTGCAATCCTGAAAAACTTTGAATTTTCCGTGGCCATCAATCTGAACGGATTCTGGTATATCACAGAGAAAACCTTGGGACATATCTGTCACATTTCATACCAATCTAAGGTTTTAGTTAACAGTCAGGCGTGGACCTGACGCGTACATCTTAGGTCTGAGTATAAAATTTTGGGTGGCGCCATGATTGAAGCTAACAACTAAACAAACCCTCACATGAGTTGGTGACTGCGTTTATTCGCAAAACGCTGCAGCTTATTGAAATAAGTCTGGTCCAGTCTTTCTGTCATTGGCCCCGAATCTATTTTTGGCACCGAAAAAAGGCGGCTGAGTTCGTGCGTGGTACACCTTTCCCACATTGCATGTGGTGGTGTCACGCTGGAAAATTTTGGAGGGTCAGTGAAGAAAATGAAGAGGGAAAAATAGTATTTCAACTCACAAAAGCTCGTCTGACTTGATCTTGAAATAACAAATCACCGGGAAACTTCCGTACAATAAAAAGCACGTAGTAATTCGCCGCGTGGCTGTAAATTTTCACGAAACGCGCGTGGTAAAATGGCCTGAGTTGGAGAACAATGGGGGCCAGAGATCGTCAAAGCGTTCTTTTTCCTGCTACTTCTTCCTATTTTCTGCTCATAAATATTTCACCCACAACTAAGAGACTGGCTCAAAACCACACCGCAGCCCAAATCTCGGATGGCCAAATTTGGCCCCAGGACTGTGGCTGTGTTTTCCTTTTTCGTGTTTGGTCAGCCTTCCAACTCACGCGAAGTTGGTTTCATCTCTCTGCGCACGTATGCACGCACGCGTGGCCTGCATCAGGCCCGAAGTAGTTAATTCCTGATTTGGCCCTCGCTTCTTAAGCCAAG
>JAKUBE010000220.1:0-18893 GCA_030674755.1 Metschnikowia henanensis | reverse complement strand
AGGTGTCGTTGGAAACAGAGAACTTCCTGCAGGCAGCAGCAGACTTGCAGGCGTGTCTTGAATTACGGGAAAAATTGTACAGTCCAGCGACATCGCCATTGGTCTCGGAGTCCCACTACAAATTGTCGTTGGCGCTTGAATTCTGCGTGGAGGACGCCGGGCTGAGATCCAAGGCCGCTGGTCACGTGAGACAGGCTATCGAAATTGTAAAAGCACAGGCACAAATGCCCGAAGCCGACGCGGCCAAAAAGGCCGAAAACGAGGGCTTGCTTCGCGACTTGGACGAGCGGTACACCGAGCTTATAAAAGACCCCGAACAGGAAGTCCAGGCCGAGCAATTGGATATCATCAAGGGTCTTTTGGGCGAGGCCGTGGCCGGTCCTGCAGGCGCGCTGGCCTTGGCGAAGGCAGCAGAACGCAAGCCTCAGGTCAACGATTTGTCGTCGATGGTGAAGAAAAGAAAGGCCAAGCCTTCTTCTGAGGCCGCAAAGAAGCAGAAACCTGAATAGATCATTTTGTTTCTAGGTAGATTAACTCTTTTGGTGCGATATACTGTCTTCTTTCTATGCTTTCTATCAGGTGATAAGCCAGTGCGCGCGAATCATCATTATAATGGATAGTAGTTGATTCGAATAAATCCAGAGTAAAAGGCTTTTATTTGATCTCTCTTGAAATTCAAGTGCTTGCACATCTTCGAGGGTGTAACTGATTGCCTTCTGATAATTGGAGGCTCACGAGATTTCTGTCAATCATACCATCTCTCCCTTTTCTCATTTTCGACCTTTGTTTTTCGCAGCCGGGGCCTCTGTCTATGCACTCCCGCTCCAACAGCTTCTCTATGTCAGTTTTCGCATCGCCTCATCACCTAAGATCATCTCTAATTTAAACATGGCCCCAGCTTCTGCGCACACAAAACAGACAAAAAATAGGAGACGGAAGAAGAGAAGAACCGAGGATTTTTCCTCGGACCTGGATTCGGATTCTAGCAGCGCCTCGGCTAACGAGACGCCCTCCAAGCTGGAAGAACTAGCCGAAGACGCAAACCATGCTCAAATTCAGCAAGTCTCCATTGATGATATGGATATTACGTCAGACACAGAAACAAAACACGAGGATGACGATTTCCAGCTATCCAAAGAAATCCAGGAGAAAGTAAACAGCATCAAGTTCACCACCACCCAAAACCAGTCGAAGGCAGAGGCTCAGCAAACCGTGGAAAAAGATAGACAGGAGTTGGAGAGCCAGTACTTGGCGTACATGGCCACGAACTTTTCGGACGACCTCGACCAGCTCCGAAAAAAGCCGGATTTCACCAGCAATTCCATTGTTATGTTGGCCAAGACCCTTCAGTCTGGAAGCAACATGTTTGATAGCGACACCTTGGATGCGCTTTTAAAGGAGTGATTATGGTGTGAAACGAAAAGAGGGTTCGACTAGTGGACCTTTGTATTTGCAAACGGAAGAGGAAAAGGGGGCCAACTTCAATGAGGTGCGTTCTTTGGGCTCTTGGATGATGAGAACTGTGCATATATGACTGAAGAAGCCTATCAATGAGTATCTAGATCTTAGAAACGCTCTCACGGTTCTCTTGAGCGTTTGTATCATTGCCTGGATCTGCAGCTAAGTACCTTTCGTTCCATGCACATTTCAGGATATATACAGACAGCTGGTACAGAATTATAGGCTATGTAATCGTCATACGTTTTACAAAAAATTGTCGGGGTCTTTGCTTATAAGCGTAGGAGAAAATGGATTCTTCTCAACTTGGGATTTAGTACCTCGGTTGCTTTACATTCGCTGATCCATTCAAGCATTCCAGTTGTACAGTGTTATCTAGAAGTTTACTTGGGTCAAAATATATACATCCAGCCATAACATAAATTGTTACCTTGCCGATCATGCTTCTTTCCTTACTCGGCACTAAGTAATCTCAAATTGAATCCAATCACCCAAAGCCGTTTAGTTAATTCTTGCAAGTTGCATGGCCACCTAATACACGCCTTCATGACCTGCTACCCAAGCCATTCTATTTCTTGACGTAAACTCAAGCCCTCTTCAATGTCCTGAATACTAACCTTAGTTTTGAAAAGTGTGTTTGTGTTCATGATACAAGATAGAATGCGACTCTTGTACGGTCAATTAAACAATACATTGTTCTTTATTCACTGATTCTTCGTGTTCTGCAGATGAAGCTTACACTTTGCTTACAATTTTCGGTGTTCGCTAAAATTTGATGTATTTCTGGCTCCTTTTGTGAAGTGTTTCTTTCAAAAAAGGGCCAAATGTATCATATTATGCCTCTTACATCTTTTCTCAGTCGGATTTATCGGCCCTGTCCTACTTTCCTTCATTCATTTTGTGACCCCTTTGGCTTTGGGGTAAGTACCTCGCTCACGAGATTTTTTTTTTTTTGAAAGAAACACGAGAAGCTTTTGGCGAAGTAGAAACATAATTTACATCGGCTTGACGGAACTTCTCGCATGAGAGCCGCATTTGGTCTTGCTAATCCGTACACAGAGGCTTCACAATTGGATTCTGAGACGCTTCGATACCATAATCTAGCTATTATTGTGTTTGATTTGAATATACGGAGATGAGAGCGCTAAATCGGCTGGATTTATGTGTCGTTTCGTGTGTTTGTGTGAATATATTAAACCAGCTCGATTTTTCGGCCACGAAGCCTGGTTAGCTCAATCGGTAGAGCATTTGACTCTTAAACAGCATAAGGTCAATCAAAAGGTTGCGGGTTCGAGCCCCGCATCGGGCTTTTTTTTAAAAAAAAAACTGCTCTCAGACGCCTTTTCCTTTGTTTGGGACTTTTCAATACAGCTGCCATATCCTGATTCTGTGGAAACTATCATATAGATTTGGCTTCAACAGAAGTGAGAGACGGGTCCTTTGAAAAAAAAAATCGAAACCACCTAGAAAGTATATCAAAGTCTCTTGATTGAGTAGATCCCGAAAGGCTGAGACGTGAGATCTCGGTACGATAAGCAAACTGCATTGTCCATCGCTCTTCCTGCACGCGCCAACCGAGTCAGCTTGACAGAAGAGTCATCGGCCTGTATGTGCGCCATCAAATCTTCAGAAATATAACGGGCTGTTATTCCTTAAACCTATCTTAGTGTGCCTTTCACTTTCTATTCTGTGGCGTTGTACGTCTCACCCCTTATTCAACTATAACCTTTATTGCAAAAGTCGTGCAAAGGAAAACACAGCGGTGAGAACGAAACATGTCAAAACTTGAAAAAGCAGGCGACTCGCCCGCCCATGAGTCTAGTAAGGCAGTAGACGAGAAAGACGAAATCACGCCGTACTTGTTCATCAAAAAAGTAAGTGACCTCTTGGATTCTGTGGGCGTGGAGGTCACGGGAATCGAGCGTGTTTCGCCCTATAGAAGATCCACCAACAAAACCCGCCAGCTCATAACCGTAATTGGGCTCTGGTTCTCTGCGTGCGGCGGGCTCTCGTCAATGTCGACGTTTTACTTGGGCCCTCTCCTATTCGGCCTCGGGCTCAAAAAGGCGTTGATCACCGGGATGTTGGGCCAGTTTGTAGGCTGTTTGGTGGCAGCATACTGTTCTCTCATGGGCCCGCGGTCCGGGTGCCGCCAGATGGTGACGGCGCGTTTTTTGTTTGGCTGGTGGATGGTGAAATTGGTGGCGATCGCCAGCATAGTGGGTGTGATGGGCTGGTCGGTAGTGAACTGTATAGTGGGCGGGCAGATCTTGAACTATGTGAGCGAGGGAAAAGTGCCCTTGGTGGTTTCGATCGTGATAATCGCGGTGGCCTCGCTATGTATTTCGATAGGCGGGATCCGGCCGCTTCTCAAAGTGGAGGCGCTTCTCTCGGTGCCTGTGATGATCGCGTTCATGATGTTGTACATTGTTTCCGCAAACAAGTACCAGTATTTGTCGTGGGCCGATGCTGCTGGAGAAGACGCCGCCACGCTTAAAGGAAACGGGTTTTCGTTTTTTGCGTTGTGCTTTTCCACCACTTCCACATGGGGCTCCATTGCCTCGGACTACTACATTTTGTTCCCGCAAGACACGCCCGACGCGGAGGTCTTTGCGTTGACGTTTTTCGGGGTGTTTCTCCCCACGTCGTTTGTGGGGGTCATCGCGCTTTTGATCGGCAACATTGCGCTAAATCATGCTCCTTGGGCAGAGGCGTACGAGAGTTTGGGAATGGGCGGGCTTTTGGGGGCAGTATTCGAGCCCTGGGGCGCTGGCGGCAAGTTTCTCCTAGTGCTCATATTCCTCTCGCTGATCTCCAACAACATCCTCAACACGTACCTGGCTGTTTTTGGGATGCAGATCATCGGGCTTCCGTTGGCCCGTGTGCCGCGGTGGCTCTGGGCGTTGCTTATGACGGCCCTCTACTTGGCGCTATCGATCATTGGACGGTACAAGTTTGCTACTATTTTGGGCAACTTCTTGCCCATGGTCGGGTACTGGCTCTCGATCTACTTTTTCCTTCTCTTGGAGGAAAACACGATTTTCCGCACACAGAGATTCAAGCACTTGTACACCAAGGAGTTTGAGGACACAGATTCAGACACCTCGTCGTTGGCCGGGGGCGAGAATTGCAACTACAACTTTCTCATTTGGAACACCCAGGGCAAACTCACGCAGGGGCTTGCGGCGACTGTCTCGTTTCTTTTTGGCGCCGCCGGTGCCGCGGTGGGAATGTCCCAAACCTACTGGATTGGGCCCTTGGCAAGAAAAGTAGGCGGAGAGTACGGAGGCGATATTGCCATGTGGCTTTGCATGGGTTTCAGTGGCGCGGTGTACCCTGGTCTCCGATACTGGGAGCTAAAAACGTTCGGCCGCTAGGACCGTCACGGGT
Source organism: Metschnikowia henanensis (assembly GCA_030674755.1). Taxonomy (NCBI): domain Eukaryota; kingdom Fungi; phylum Ascomycota; class Pichiomycetes; order Serinales; family Metschnikowiaceae; genus Metschnikowia; species Metschnikowia henanensis. Next base: position 14,045 of record JAKUBE010000220.1, on the reverse strand, counting down.
CATTACGTCCACCATGTTATTCAATATAATGTTATAGAAACGAAAGATTATGGCTGCGCGTTAGTGTCGTGAAATGGTGTTGTATTGATGAAAGGAGTGAGACAAAAAGTATTTCTGAGGCTATTAATGGGTATGAAGTGCCGGCACGCAGATTTCATTGTGAACTGGAAAGCATTGCTTGAAATTGAATGCGGGGATTCGTCTCCGATATGCGTTGAGGCTTGTCCTGGTAGAACTCAAAGTTCAAAATCTTAATAATGTTGACATTCTGTGTCGAGGGCTGTAACAGCACACCCGTTTGCTGAAAGAGGGAAAAGGAGCTTTTGCATAAGCTAGTCTTGAGTGTGTTTTTATGAGATGTTTTCTGTGTACATATATCGTGGATACAAATTGTGTCTTACAGCAGCGACCATTCCCTTCCAGCAAAGCATTTTCTGATCTCCTTGAAGATCAAAAATTCGAGATCGGCGAGAGTCTGTGTTCTCCTTCGATAACTCAGTAGAAAAGAATACTTGAATTGAAATCCGGGAAACTTTAAAGCATGTATAGACCAGCCTCTTGCAGCCTACCTGCTCGAAAACATAAAATTTGAGACCGTCTTTTTTAATTTTTGAGCATTCGTCCCTCTTAGAATGTTTCCGGTCACATTCTCATTGTCATAATTTAAAGCTATTTGCCATTGAGTCACAGTCATCGGGGTCTCATTTCCTCGCCCTTGAAGACCTATATATTTTTGCAAAGCCATTTGCGAAACCGAAAGAAGCTCTAGAGCTATAGTCGGTCCAGGCATGTTCTCCTCATACCTACTTAAGGTAAAATACGAGGAAATGTTGGAGAAAACTTGCAACCAAAGTTGGCCTTTACTAAATTCAAATTTGACCCTCCGGTAGTCGGTAGGAGGAGTCATTCCGCAGTATTTGCTTAGTGGGGTAAGCGTCACAATGTCTAAAATATTACCGAATAACACGAATCACAGGTAATCATATCAAGCAACCAAAATTTTCTCAGCTGACTAAAATACAGATTTCTGAGCGTCTGTATGCGACGCGTATGAGATAAAAGAAGAGTCTTACACGCAAAACGATTTTCAACGGACTCCAACACAGCTCTAATATTTTAGGAAAAAAAGCTCGTTTTCGAGTCGATACTAATATAGAGCTATGACGGCAGCCTTTCTGGAAGGTAATTTTGTGAACCACCTTATCAGTTGGCTACCCCTACACTTTACATCAAATACCTATAAAGTCTTGTCTCGATCAAATCTTTTTTCCAGAAAATCCTCCATTCACATTTAGCTTGGCCCAGCCCTGACTGACTCCAGGCTTAGTGTCATCACTAAGTGGATCGAAGCTCAAATTCTAGCCAAGAAAAGTGCCTTCGGCCATCGCAGTCATGCTTGCACTCACAACCCACGACTGCTGCATGAGGGATATCACACGCTTTCGTATCATGGAAAATATCCCGCAGCTTGTAGCCCTATAATCTCATGCAGCTCCTTCAGAACAAAAAATTGAGTTGCAGTATTGCAAGTTGTTCCAAGTGATCACAGCATCCATTCCAGAGGAGCATCGTATGATTATTATGATTCTTTAAGAAGCATAGAGATGGCGCGGGGCCGTTCGGTTGAGGCTCGCGTCATACTTCCCGATGCATCCACCCGCATTACGAAATGACGCACAGCTAGATTGTATACACGACCACAAGGAAAAGTCGATTTGAGACACGCAATTAATTGGAGTGTTTGGTATCCGTGAAGGGAAAAGAGTCTGGCGCTATGAGAAGTCTGGTTTTTGAATCATATTGAAACATTATTTTCTCAATATCCTTGAACATATTGAAACAATATGGAAGTTCTTATCTTCTTATCTCCGCTCTACTCTCAGCTTACGAAGCGCGTGCACACAGCGCGGCTATATAAAGGATGGGGTGAATTCGTACATGTACGCACGCACTTGCATGCTTTTGAGTCACATGGTGCTTACAATTGCAACTAGATCTATAAATGTTCAGGTACTGCTGAGTGCGTCCTGTGCGGGCTCTGTAAACTTATAACTATTCAACATCAGCTTTTTGTGATTTCACTTAGTATTTATGGATACGCAAGATCTCTGCCGCTGCCTCGAATCTTGTACTGCTATTTGCACTGGTCTTTAAGCAGAGGGTGCTCAACGGAATTGGCATCCATATTTATTCAAACAGTTCAACTGCCCTCAGCCCACTCTGATTCTAGCCACTTGATATTCTTGATGGACCACAAGCCGTGTCAGAAAGAAGACCCAGTATGGTCGATTCTTCCTTCGTACGACATGTATCAGAATACATTCAACGGAAGACAGGACCCTCCTCAATATGGAGAAACTGCAGAATCTTCGTATTCTCCCTCTCGTTTCTCTAGTGAGATGGCCACAGAAACTACAACGGTGACGTCATACGAGAACCTTGCGCATGTGGATGCGGCAGAATCGGTTCTGGCCACGTCCAACCCGAGTCTTATCGTAGCAGATGAGTCGACCAATACTTGGCGAGAGACTCTTTTGGATAACATCCACAACTTGAGAAACTTTTCTTCTTCCGATAACCCGTATACACAGAATGTGGAGCTTTCTGTGCATTTCACCGAAGACGTGGGCCGGGCTGGCGTGGCGCCAAAACACATCGACCCGCTGCAGGTCGAGTATAAACAGGGGGACTTCCTCAACGGGTACATTCTCATCAAAAACAAGTGTTCGTTCCCGCTTCCTTTCAACATGTTTTACGTGCTATTCGAGGGCAACTTTACCGTCACGGACAAAGAGCACTCTGCCAAAAAAGAGCAGCCCAAAGTCAAAAAGTACTTGGCAATGTACGACTTTGCCGCGTCTTGGAACCAGTCTGGGATCGACCGGCTACTAACGGAAACTTACGCCGATCAGTGCACGTGTCTTGGTGCCGTGGATCCCATCGACAACACAAAATTATGTATTGTTGGGCGCAAGTTGGTACCAGGCGTTTTGTACAAACGGTTTTTCACATTCAAAATCCCGCAACGGCTTTTGGACACAGAGTGTAAAGACCACAACTTGCCCAGCCACACGGTGTTGCCGCCGACGTTGGGTCTTAGTGAAAAAGAGAAGCAGATGATGGGCAATTCTCGGCAAGCATCCAACGACTTCGCTTTCATAAACACGTCCACCGGATATAGTGTTTTGGCACAGTTCATCGGTAAGGCGTCCGATTTCAAGGTGAACGACAAGTTTGACATGAACACCAAGTTGATCGATGCGGTCGGTGACGAGTTTATTATTTTCAGAGAGAGCCGGTCTTTCATCCGCGTGATCCAGGAGTCTCAGATTCTCACCAGCGCTGAAAAACGCGTACAGGCGGAAACGGCGCGGATTCTTTATGAGAATTTGGTGGGAAGAGTCAAGGAGAAACTCGAGTATGGAGAGCGAGCTCGCCAGATTTTAGCTCAAGGCGCGTCGGTGGTCGATCTTTCAAAAATCACGGAGTTCGGGGCACCTGGCAATGTTTCAGGCGATGCTCTCAAGGCTCGCCATTTGTACTCTCGCCTAGACGATCTCTCGAAAGGAGTGGGCTTCAGAGACAGAATGCCTCCCATGTACGAAATCTCTGTGCCCCTCATCAAAAAGAAGCTTTTGGGTGCGGTGAAGTACCAGGGCATGCTCCAGATCTCGAGCCCAAAAACAGAGTATATCTTGAACTACATCTCGCCCAAGCGATTTGGAAACAGGGTGGCGGACAACACGCAGATGTGGAAGCTTGAGATCCCGATAAAAGTCAGTTTTCAGCCTGCAGATTCGCTGTGGGGAGGGAAGGTTCCTCACATCACAAGCATCGTGCCTGAATTGGTGGTTTTCACAGTGAATGCCGGCAAGTACCCGCTACCGATCGAGCTCACGCACGACCTAATATTCCAAAATAAGGCGGCCAAGCTCGTGGACTTGAAACTGCTGGACAATTTCGAGCACAACGTGCAAAGGCCCATGAAGAATTACGCGCTGGAGCTCTACGCGATCGTCAAGGACATTGGCGCCGAGGTATTTCGGGTCGAGAAATCGCTTCTCGAAGATGTGTGTGCGTTGTCTTCCGTAGAGCTGAAAACTAACTACTTGACTTTGAGAGACGCCACTGTGACGGAGAACGGCAAGCAGATTGGCAATCTTGAGGAGTCGGTGGCGATCGAGATGGACTTTCGAGATGGTGGATTTGAACGGGACTTTTCCGTTGTGGTGGACGCGACAAAAGCACAGAAAAAGGCTCCAAACACTAAAAGACCAGCAGCGGACTACTCGTTTGCGGACGAGTTCTGCTTGGTGCCAAGTTTCCAAAACTGCAGCGTCGCCCGCATGTACTATCTCCGGCTAGTAATTCGAATCTCCACGGGCGAGATGCTTGAGCTTAAGTTACCCGTGACCATCGCCAAAATTCCGGGCAACTAGATGGAGCGAGCTAGATGGGGTGAACTAGAGATGGCACTAGCTTTCACACATCCAAAAAGAGATAAAAGGCCCTACAACCATGCAACAAACTCAATACTGCGCCTATGACCGGGCCTTAATACATATCATATCTATATAGAGCGCCCTCACTTCAAGTGAGTGCCGGCCAACTCGTCGGCTATCGCATCCACGCTCAGATCCTGTTCCTCCACAGAAAGCCCCGCCAACTCTCTCTCTAGCTGGTCCAAATCCGCGGAAACACCTTCGAACGAATCCTCGGCCTCGTCGTCGTCGTCTTCATCTTCCTCATCGCTATCCAACTCCTCCAAATCATCCAATTCGTCGAGCTCACCAAAGCCCCTCTCGTCGAAAAGAGCAGTGAGGGCCTCGACATCCGCGGCCTCCTCGTCGAACCGGTTTCCATTCAACTCCAACGTTTTCAACTGAGGCAACTTTTCGGTAACCGCACGCACCAACCGGGCCAAGGCATCGGCTTCCAACTCGTTATACTGCAACTTCAACGTCGTGAAGTTTGTCTTGACGCTGCCGTTCGCAAGGTGGTCTGCCAAAACTAGCGAGCCCTTGGGCTTGAGCAAACAGTCGTTCAAGTTCAATTCCACCAAAGAGCCCCACTTCTCAAGCAGCTCGGCTAAAACCACCGCCGCACGCGTCGTGAGCGTGTTGTCCTGTAAATCAAGAACCTGCAAGTGCGGGGTTTTCGCCAAGCCCTGTGAAAGCAACTTTTCGATCCCGGCCGGGCGGATCCCGTTTTGATACAATCTCACAGTGTGCAAATCTTTGTGGGCACGCAAGCCAATGGCCAAGTAGTTGATGGAGCCGTTTTCCAAGCGGTTGCGGCCACAAATGAACGTTTTCAACGAGGGCCGCTTTTGTGTTTGTTTAGCCAACGATAACTGGTACAACGCCTTGCCTATACGAGCACCAGCAAACGGGCCCATTCCGTTATTGGAGAGAATCAAGTGCTCTACAGAAACGGCCCGCGCAAGGTAACTCTCGATCGGGTCGATCGTCTGCAACCCAAACGCGTTGTCGCTCAAATTTACCACTTTTAGGTTTCCACACTGCAAGAGCGCAGGCAATAAGTGGTCCAACGATTGCGGGATCTCGGTGTTCAATCTGCCCGTGTAGATATCGGAAAAGTCCACCTCCACAAGCGTGGCTTTGTGTTGCAAAATGCCTTTAGCAAACGCCTCCGAGGCAGAAATGCCGATGGTGTTGCCGCTGATATCGATTTTACGGACCTCGGTTTGCGCTGCCAATTGCTCAACATACGGTGCGATGTCACCTGCCTCGTTGAACTTGATCTGCTTGCCTGCGATGGAAAACGTCGTGTCTGCAGTGACGCCCACATCGATATCTTTGTTCAACGCGGCCATTTTCTATAAGTATCGGACTTGTTTTATTTTCGAGATCCAGCGGTGTTTAGGTTGGGAGTTAGTTTATTGTGTTTTTGAGATCACCTTCTCGGTGCCTCAGCTCGGCCCGCGGTCTGGCATATAGTGGTGGAGTGTCCTGGCCCAGAGGTGTTTGCAAAGTAGATTTTCATGAATTGAGAGATGACCTTGAGTTTTGGTCTGCTATAAACTTTTAGTATTGAAGAAGTTTATGGTGTTTTAAATATATGGCTTTCTTTGGTAAGCAAGATTTTAAGTTTGTGTGGACGTTCATATTTTTGCTGAGCGAGATGATTGATTGAATCTCAGAGTTGACACAACTTTCGAAAATTTCAGGACTGAGGGAAATATTAATAACTTTAGACCTGGAATAAGGACTTACAGCAGCGAATAGATATCACAATAAGCTTAGTCAAAATAGAGAAATGAAAAGTACTCTACAAGTCATGCTTGCGAAATAGTCCAGTTTAGGCTCGCCTCTAATAGTAGTCATCTCCACTCATGGCCTCACAGGTGCTCCGAATGCTCGCCCTTGTTATTTTTTTTTATTATGAAATTGAGTTTACGTTCCACAAAATATTGAGGCCAGCCCGGATAAAGATCCATCCACCTACATTTTTAAAAAGAAAACAACTTTACCCACTCTGGCAGTGCCTATTCCCTCTAAACCGTCGCAATTTTCAGCCGGTCCTAAAGCGTGGCATGAGAGCTCAGCCTGCATACGTGCGCGAAAGTTTTCCTCGTTCATTGAAGATTCGTTCCAAAACCCTCAAACCCATTATAGTCTAGACACATATACCCCCAAAATGGCCCCTAAGCAAGAACCTTCCACGCTTGAGCAAATCAGAAATGCTCCTGCCTTCACCGCTGCCGTTCAGGTAGCTATCTTTGCCGCCGGTGTTGCTTTCATTCAGTCCCCGTTGATGGACTTCTTGGTGCCTCAATTGTAAGTTACGCGTGACACAGCAAACCAGGATCACTACACTTTACACAAACCTCTGTACATAATCAATGAACTTACATGAACAATGGCACTAGTGTACTGCCCGGAATGGGCAAGCAAATAGCTTTCTTTTGCTAGATCCGATATTGATAAAAGGACATGGAACACGGTATGCAGGAAAACAGCAATGTAGATGAAAGAACTCATTCGATTCTCTGGGCTACCATCGTCGGTCTAAAGAGAAAGTGGTGGCAATCTTCACCGGAAACCCTCTTTTCCTTTGATCGAATTTTGTAGAATTAATTCCTCACTTTTTGCCATTATTGCGCGAAATTTATAGCACTTATTGGGCGACATTTGCTGTAGGCAGATTACGGGATCCCGCCAGCTGGAATGTGCGTAAACCGAAACATACAACGTTAATTTTGATATCGACACGGATATCTGACCTGAAGATAGATTCCGGATACTCCCCTCCAAATAACTGCCATAAATTTTTAATGCTTCATTAACAAAGGGTACGTCTTTTCTCACACAATGCAGATCCTGGCTGAAGATTCACCCTAATTCTGTCTATGACATTGTCGTGCTTGTATTCACTAGACGACACAATTATTTTTGCTGCGGGCATCCCGATATTAGATGAGATTTACTCCAGGCCATCTCGAAATTTTTGAAAAAGGAGACTTTCACAGTGAAGGCGAAGCCCGGATAGGGCAACGTTACATGATCTGACTCTTTGTGCACACACAACATATTCTCTTATATGGCACCATATATCACACCGCCTTGTGACCAGTATCAAAGTCAGCAATCACAAAACGTGCACTTTTGCAAGCCCCACAATTATGCGGAAAAGACCTTAGCTGCGAAATGAGTAAACGCCCCACAGTGTGAGAGCTGCGGGCAGCTTTTGAGCATGAAAATAACGATTCAGTAGGGATATTCACATACGTGAATAAGTTAAAAAATTTTCCCACTGAAATTTTTGACTGTCGAGATTCATACTCCTTAGGCAAGTTGTCAAGACCTGGCAACAGTACTAGATCCTGGAGGCGCAATCATAATTTATTGGAAGCGCGGTTTTGCCTCTCATGTAAGGGCCACTGTGTCAGGCTTTCCCCCTTTGGCCCGTCCCTATGAAAAGTAATTACAACATCTGTAAAAGAAAAAGCAGAGCCACGGAAAATGATCTATTTGAACCAGAGAGCGCCAAAGACGCAGCCATTTTTTTTTTGGAAGAAAGCAGCCATAGACTCATTGAGTTTTGAAGTCTGATCGCGAGCCTATCGTGCCTGCCGAGACTCCCACATAGTGAATAAGCACGCACGAAAACATGGACAAGGGGAAGAAAAAGAAAAAAAAACATTTCAGATCACACCAACCAATAATACTCCCTCCTGCAATCAATCAAAATCTCCCTCCCACTTCACCCAATTCGACAAGTACGTCTGATCTCGCTCTGCACAAGACGCCTCGTCACGTGCGCGGAATGGGCCCATTTTTCAAGCACAGTGCGTGGCCCTGAAAGCCGGACTTAAGCCGGGCCCTCGGCCCATGCATCCTCGGCACGGCTCGCCCTTCTTTTCTCCACACTGCGACTTGTGCGGCACTCGATATATAAAGAGTGGACTCTTTCCAGGTCTTGCCATATACCTGGTACCATTGTTTTTGAACACGGAAGGAAAACAACAAGTTGAATTCAAGACCTACTTCAACTCACAGCACAGCGCTTCATCCATCAAAGCTGCTGATAAATAACTGACAAATAACTAGAGCAATCATGGTGGTCTCCAAAAATACCGTAGACTCAGCGCCAGCGCCTAATCCACAAGCGTCGATCCAACAGGAAAGAGCAAATAACAGATTCGACCCCGAAACCATGCATTATTTTTTGGAGTCGCTGAAGGAAAACGCCGAGGTGTTCAAAACGATCATCCAGCAGTTGGAAAGGGATCCTGTTTTGGGCAACGATGCCAGTTACTACGATCTCACAAAAGCCCAGCAAAGAGAAATCACCGCCCGCCGAATCGCGCGTGTGGCGCAGTACCTCGAGGTGGGCGATCCCGAGAAATGGGAAACGACCAGAACATCCCTCTTAAATCTTGTGGATTCGCAGGTCGGCACGCGGATTGGTGTCAATTTGGGATTATTTCTTGGATGCATCCGGGGAAACGGCACCGAGGAGCAGCGCCGGTTCTGGACCACCACCAAAGAAACCGTGCATTTGAAGAACCTCTACGGGTGTTTTGGCATGACGGAGTTGGCGCACGGGCTGAATGTGGCCGGGTTGGAAACGACCGCCACTTTCGACAAAGAAAGGGACCAGTTTGTGATCAATACGCCACACATCGGCGCCACCAAATGGTGGATCGGCGGCGCAGCACATTCCGCCACCCACTGTGCGGTGTATGCCAGACTCATTGTAGACAACGAGGACTATGGAGTCAAGACTTTCGTGGTTCCTTTAAGAGATTCCGCTCACACTTTGATGCCCGGCGTGACCGTCGGAGATATTGGCGCCAAGATGGGCCGCGACGGGATCGACAACGGCTGGATCCAGTTCTCACACGTGCGGATCCCGCGCTTTTTCATGTTGCAGAAGTTCTGCAAAGTGTCGCGAGAAGGTGACGTGAAGTTGCCTCCTTTGGAGCAGCTCTCGTACTCGGCGTTGCTTGGCGGAAGGGTGCAAATGGTGATGGATTCTTATAGGTGGACAGCGCGTTTTGCAACAATTGCGTTACGTTATGCCGTGGGCCGAAGACAGTTCAAACTGGCGTCCCAGGAAGACGGAAACGAGACCCAGTTGCTCAACTACCCTTTGCACCAGCGGCGGTTGTTGCCGTACTTGGCGCAGGCGTACGTTTTTAGTGTTGGCGCGTGGAAAATCGACCATACCATCACCCAAACCTTGGATACGTTGGACAAAAACGTGGCTGCGGAGGACATGCCTGCGATCATGCATTCGATCGAGGAGTTGAAGAACCTCTTCATCGACTCGGCCTCCGCGAAATCCACCGCCACCTGGTTGACCGCAGACTGCATTGACCAGTGCAGACAATCTTGTGGCGGCCACGGGTACTCTTCCTATAACGGGTTCGGCAAGGCATACAACGACTGGGTCGTGCAGTGCACGTGGGAGGGCGACAACTCCGTGCTAGCCATGTCTGCCGGGAAGCCCATCATCCGCGCAGTGAAGGCGGTGTTGGAGCTGGGCAAGAAACTGAAGGCGTCGCTTGCGTTTTTAAACGACGCCAAGAAGTTCGACACCAAGGACTTTGTTCTTCGTTCTGCAGACGACGTCTTGGACATCCGCAAGGTCTTGGCCGCGGTCGAGGTGTTGATCACGCGAATCGCCATCCAGGGCGCGAAGGTGGTGGCGGAAAACGACGGCAATTTTGACACCGTGGGCGCGGCCAGCTTGGCCATCTCGAAGTTGAAGGCTCACTTATACTTTTTGGGCGAGTACGTGAAGAGAGTCGCGGAGAACGAGTACACGGAGATGAACGCGTACTTGCTCAGGCTCGGCCAGTTGTACGCGACGGCCAACGTCATTGAGAAGTTTGGCGGCGAGTTCTTGGGCTACTCGATCCTCTCGCCCGACCTCCTCAACGAGGTGACCAACAGGATCGTGCCGCGCATCTGCAAGGAGATCAGGCCCGACGTCATTGCATACACCGACTCCTTCCAGTACAGCGACTTTGCATTGAACTCCGCCATTGGGAAGTACGACGGCAACATTTACGAAAACTACTTTGGCACCGTGAAGACGTTGAACCCTCACAGCGTGACGAAGGCTCCTTACAGCGCGGAGTTCGAGCTCGCTTTGAACAGGCCCTCTCTTGAAATCAGAGAGAGGTACGAGAAGTCCGAGCAGGCCGCCTCGGTCTTGTCTAAGTAGCCCCTATATTTTATTTTATGATCATGATGTTTAGAGTCTTAAAAGTTGACAAAAGGAATTGTTATGTCGTTGTCGCTGTACAAGAAACTGTTAATTTAAGTTGGTGGACGCGTAGCTTCATGGTGAAATATCAGCGATATGTTAGATGCGCTTTACTTTAACACAGGCTAAATGAGATGGTCGATGTAGGACTCTATTGAGACCCAATAGTTGTATTGTAATTACTGGCAATTTCCAATGCTTTCACCGGCAACGTCGTTGTAGAATTGCCTTTGAGTATTCCTTTTTTTTTATAGTTTCTTTAGGTTAGGGGTACTTCTTTTATGTTTCCTCGAATGACTTCTCCCACTTGCTTGCGGGGGTTACGCTCGACGATGCAGTTTTTATTTCTGATTAATTTGAATCACTGTCGGCTTTACTTTGTCCGTGAACGCCAAACTCTTGAACAAAACTATATCTCTAACATGTAGACAAGGCAACTCAAGCTTTCGAGAACGGAGCTACTGAAAATAGATACTTTGCGGCTTTCGTACCTTAAGTTTTGCCCAGTCTCGAAAAGCTAGACCACGTCAATTAGTAATGAAAAGTCCCATTGCATTAATTAAGAATTTTTGCCGAAATTCGAGCACCCCATAGGAACGTAACAGGTGCTTTGCCCTGTTCTTTCCGCGGAAAGCGGGCTTGAAAATTGCCTGTGAAATCCGGGGTAGCCGATTACCCCACAATGTCGGGCCTGCATGGTGGTGGACCTTTTCCATATAAAGACATTCCGTAAAGTCTCCATCCACGAATGTATTCGTAGTAAATATAGTCTGGTGTAATTTGATCCTCATTCCAAAACTCCCCAACTACATAAAATGGCCATCACCGGTAGATCTCTTGTTAGTACATTGCCGGGCCCAACACCTGCCAATCTGATGATGGAGGAGCGGGCCAAGGCTATGTTTGATCCCTCAGATATGCATAATATCGTGGAAGGAACTCCAGAAAAAGCAAAGAAGATCATGGAACTCTACCAGTCTTTGGAAAGAGACCCGATTTTGGCACCCGGGTATGGAGACTACGAATTGTCGCGCGACGAAAACCGAGAGCAGACCACGACCAGAATTGCCCGTATGACCCAGTATGTAGAGCTGGAGTCTTACACCGATTTCTGGCGGAGATTGAATCTCGTCACGGCGTTTGACCCTTCTTTGGGGATCCGGATCTCTGTAAACTTAGGACTCTTTATCAACTGCATCAAGGGAAATGGCACCGACGCCCAGTTTCGGTACTGGTGTTTGGAAAAGGAAGCCAAATTCATGAAGCAGTTATGGGGCTGTTTCGGCATGACTGAGCTTGGACACGGCTCCAATGCGGCGGGCGTGGAGACAACCGCAACTTTTGACGAGGCAACTGACGAGTTTGTAGTAAACACACCCCATATAGGTGCCACGAAATGGTGGATTGGAGGTGCGGCGCATTCGGCCACGCACTCGTCGATCTATGCCCGGCTTATCATCAAGGGCAAAGATTACGGAGTCAAGACTTTTGTTGTGCCTTTACGGGACTCCAACCACCAGTTGATGCCGGGCGTCTCAATTGGCGACATTGGCCTGAAAATGGGCCGCGAGGGCGTGGACAATGGGTGGATCCAGTTTTCGTCGGTGAGAATCCCCCGGTTCTTTATGTTGCAGAAATTCTGTAAAGTGGCCCGAGACGGGACTGTCACCCTTCCTCCACTAGAGCAATTGAGTTACATTTCTCTCTTGCAAGGCCGCGTGGGCATGGCTTCTGATTCGTACAGAATCTGCGCCAGGTTTATTACCGTGGCAACACGCTATGCGGTTGGCCGTCGCCAGTTTAAGGGAGATCATATCAACAGCGCAGAAGAAACACAGTTGATCGACTACCCCTTGCATCAAAGGAGATTGATGCCATATTTGGCTTTGGCGTACGCAGCAGGCATAGGAACTGATCGCCTAGAGCGGCAACACGAGTCTGTGGTCCGTGAGTTGGAAGACGCCGTAGCACGAAACGACGAGAGGGCCATATACAAGTCTTTGGCAGACACAAAATCGCTCTTTATTGACTCCGCCGCATTGAAATCAACTTTGACCTGGCTTGCCGAAAATTGCATCACCGAGACAAGACAGGCATGTGGAGGACAGGGGTACTCGGCCTATTCGGGCTTTGGTAAGAGTTACGGCGATTGGGTGGTCCAGTGCACGTGGGAAGGAGATAACAACGTGCTCGGAATGTCTGCGGGGCGGTCGATCTTGAAAAACGTCGATGATGTTTTCAAGAAAAATGCAAGCATATCCGGCTCCTTACTGTTTTTGACCAATGCGAGGCTTTGCGTTGGCTCGGAAGAAGTGCTAAAAGAAGAGGAAGACTTGAATGTGGGGCAGGTCTTGAAAGCGTTGGAGGTCTTGATTGTGAGAGTGTCTGCGTCCGCGTTGCAGAAAGTAGAGGAGAGCAAGAGCTGGGACTTTGTATCTTATGAGCGAGTCTTGTTATCGAAGTTAAGATGCCACCATTACTTGTTGGAGACTTTTATCAGCACTTTTGAAAAAGTGACCAGTCCGGATCTCTTGTTTGCGTTGTCGAAAGTGATTCGGCTTTACTTCTTGACACAGCTTTTGGAAAGTTTCGGTAAGGAGTTCATTGGTTTCCTGGTGTTGAACCCCAAGTTGAGCAAAACAATCACTTCCAAATTGGTGGGGGAAGTTTGCTTGGAGGTCAGACAACAGGCTATTCCCTTGACTGACTCTTTTCAGATCCCAGACACTTTGTTGAATTCGGCAATAGGCGTGTACGATGGCAACTGGTACGAAAACTACTTCAGAGTTGTCAAGAATCTCAATGATCCTAGCAAAACCAAAGCGCCTTATTCCAGTGACCTTGAGGCAATGTTAAACCGTGATTCCCTTTCTGGCAGACAGCGGCTGGAGAAAAGCCAGGACGCAGAATTTAAGTTGTCTCGGTGAGAGATCGGTAGCTTTGATCTAGAGCTTGAACATACTGTGCAGTAAGAAATGCTCTCAGACAAGTTAAGCTGCTCTGTATGTATATCTCTTTGAAGTTCACTCTGAAGCAAAAATAAACTAGCAGCCAAAAGAAAATAGTGTAGCTTTGTCACCAGAAACTCCGAGACGACACAGTAAAGCTCACCCATACTAAAGAATAACTATTTTTTTCGAATCCTAGAAAATTGAGGATCAATGACAGCTGTAAAAATATAAATAATCTGAGCTTATCTGAAACGTGAGGCGCCCGAGTGTGTGGCGCAGATGTCAGATGTGTCACATTGATGGCTGCAAATCCGAGTGTCTGACCAATCAATACGTTTAGCACCTCAAAAAAAG
>JAKUBE010000219.1:0-18920 GCA_030674755.1 Metschnikowia henanensis | reverse complement strand
TCCGAAAGCACGTCGTAGGCCTCGCCTTCGTTAGACGCAGGCGCGGTGTTTTCGTTCTGGGTTCCGGGCGCGGTTTCGGGTGCGTTTCCGGTGCGACTGCCTTGCAACACGCGCACGAGGTGCCGGACCGACCAGTGCTTGCCTCGTTGCTGGAGACTGGGCGAGTCGATCATGGGGGGAACGCCGTTGTTTCTAGGCATGCTGTTGTTTTTGGACACGCTGTTGTTTTGGGGCATGCTGTTGTTTTGGGACATGGTGGCACAAAAGCGGGGTGTGTGCAGATATGGGGAGGAAAAAAAAAAGTGGGCGTTGGGTTGGGCGGCGGGGCCCACTATATATGTTGCCCTGTATTGCGTTTGATCTGGCACTATTGTGCTTTTGGTCTGGCTCTGTTTTGCGTTTGATCTGGTTTTTTCCTGCGTTTGCCCTGGCTCATGGCTGCGTTTGATTAGGCTCTGTTTTGTTTTTGATCTGGCGCTTTTTTGCCTTTTATCTGGCTCTATATCTGGCTCTTTAGTGGCCCTTTGTTACATGCTGGGTGCGGCCTTTTCGCAGTCGGCCCTGTCTCACTAGGGCCACTCCGCATTAAGGGCCACTTTCCAATAGGGCCCTGCGCGCGGCAGATCAGATGCACTCGCAACCGATCAGAAATACCAACCCCCAGAAAACACGACCCGGTCAGAAAACGGGCGCGGAAAAAGGGGACGCGATCGGAATAGGCAGCAGATTGCAAAAGATTTGTGGTATTGGCCCGGATTGGGGTTGGCAGAAGAGACAAAGTGAAGCATTTATTTCTGACATGAAGGCGTCTCAATCTGGGCCGTCCGGCACCTGGATAGTTCTCACCATCTTGACTAGTCTTGACATGTGTTTGGTATTAGTCGGCCGAGACCGGATTTTTAGCAACACGTTCCTCGGGCGTCTTTATTGAAAGTAGGTTTTCGACCTTTGTTATGTATTACAGTTTCTAGAGCGCCGAATTGTAGCTCAGCCTTGGCATGTCAGTAACCCAAAGAGGTGATGTGGAACACAGCCACGCAAACCGCGCAATACGAGCAGACCACTAAAAACCAGCCCTTTTAGTGAAAAAGCTGTGCACCCTTTACCAGCGTCCATCAATTTCCGATATTCATCTGGAAAATTTGAAGGTAGCCGTGAGGCAAGTGCGTTTGTTTCTATCACACTAAACCATCAACTTCAAACGTATCCCAATTCCGTGTGCCTGGCCTTTTGGCTGCGAAATGTCTCGGGTCTCCCGTACATTTTTTCGGCCGCACTAAAGCCCACCTCGGGCGTGCATATGAACCACTCGATGAGATGAGATACCAGTGCCTGTCTTCCATCGAAGTATACTTCAACATCCCAAATCTGACTATAATGGCCAAAAAAAGACAAAGAGAAAGCGCAATCAAAAATGAAATCGCACCACAGTCCGCAAAAGACGTCCCTCAGTCGTCTAAGAATATCTCTTCCCCCTCTTCTCCTGATCTAGAGAAAGTCGAGGTAGAAGCTAATCTTTCAGACATTTCTGATTCCGGTCTAGATGACGATGACGAGTTTGCCGCTGGCCAGGAAGACGCTTTGGGAAGTAGCGGCTCCGAAGATGGTTCCGGAGATGAGATCAACGATTCTGCAGAAGAAAGCGAGGACGACTCGTTTCCTTTGAAAAAGAAGAAAAAGAACACCGACGATGGAAGAGGCACGTTTGCAAACGCCTTCAACGCCATTATCGGGTCGAAACTCAAAGCTCATGACCGGAAAGACCCCATTTTGGTGCGTAACAAAGGCACAATCAAGAAGTTGGAGTCGGACAAGTTGGAACATAAGGCCAAACGATTGATGCTCGTCGAGAAGAAAGAATTGCAAGACAAACACAGAATCACCAACCTCTTGCCTTCAGCTAGTGACTCGCAGAACGCACGGGAAATCCTCGAGAAGGAAAAACGTCTCAAAAAGGTTGCGCAGAGGGGTGTGGTGAAGTTGTTTAATGCTGTGCTTGCGACGCAAGTGGGCGCAAATCATGACGTCGGGCAAGAAAAAGTGGGGCAAGCAAAGAAAGACGAGCTTCTCAACGAACTCACAAAACTGAAGTTCTTGGATCTCGTCAAGGCAGCGGGCGACGAGTAAGCACTTTGATAGTATCTTAGGCCCGTGGGAAGATGTATAATATTATTGGTAGAATATAAAAATCTTTTATTTGCAGTCAATGTGATGGCTATTCACTAGATTTGCTTCTTATGGTGCCACCCGGATGCTACTGTGTTGGTTTTGGCAAAACTCAGGGTTCTAGTTGCATTTATTTTGCTGCCATACCTTCACACAAGCACCGGAATAAATAACAATTCAAACACTGCTCCTGGAAAAAAGAAGCTCCTGACTCACATTTCGCTCCGCTGTCTATAATAACAATTGTATCCATTTGTGAAAAAAACGGACGAGAATCCCCAGGTTCTTATGACAATTTTGCTTCGAATTCTCATCTATAGGGTTGCAATTATCGCTCGCGGAAGACACTTACTTCAAGCGAATGTGCTTGATGTGTGCCCTAATTAAAGCTTTCAATTTCGAAGATGCAAGTTTTGTTCCGCTCCTTCTCTCACTCTCTAAAAGATAATTATTTTTCTTGCCAGAGGCTACTATGGATACTAGATAAGCGGTGTGATTAGAAACTCTCAAATGGGAACGTGTTTTCTATTTCCTGAAGGGCCTGCAAAGAAGGCACATACCCCCGAGAGAATATCTGAAACCCCCGATACGAAATCAAATTTCTTGAAATTTTTTCGGATACTTACGAGCCATCTCTTCAAAACGTTGGAACTACACGGAGGCAATTGTGATGCGAAGTCTAGAGATCGAAGGTGAGTTACGATGTCAGTTTCTTTGGCCTAAAGAATACTTCACTTCTCTGATTTGATTTTTGATGAAATAAAAGTGTGACAGCAGCTCTAGGAATGAAAAATGTACCGCTCCCACTGGAATTTGTGACCTCCACCATTAACCCTCGAGAAGCGGATTTGTCAGGTTCGGGGAGTAATTGTCACACGCGAATGCATTGTTGTTATGCATCTTTAAACCCACCTTACTCGCGCCGACTGTTGAGACCAGGCGAAAATTGCTTTCACCTATCATTTATTCTAGCTCCGAGCCTGATAAGATCATGAAAAAAGTTATTGGATTCTTGGTCACACCTCGGAAATGCAACCGGGCGGAAAGCCTCGGGACTGCAGGCGGCCAGATTGCAACCGAAGGGCGCCCGGATATATTACGAATACAGGGCGCCCTGGGCTAATCCGATTGCAACGGGAGAAGAAGGAATATAGCACGGAATACTATCAGACGGAACTAGGAGGTGTTTTAAAAAGAATTTCCGCCAAGCGGATACCACGGACTTTACAGAATTCGAATTATCATTAAGGAAAGGCATGCGTGCTGGGCCAAACTAAACCGTCATCCGCCCGCAAGGATACAAACAGAGATTAATGCGAGACAGAATAATTATTTAATTCTTTGGAAGATACGAATAAGGACAACGTCTTGGTTACTCATTGTGAAGGGTTTACGAGTGACGATGCAAGGTCTCGTAATCTGGAGTGAAAACCGTGAGGCGCGCGACGGAAGGGCTTCTGCTTTTGGTAATATAAAGCGCCGTAGAAAAAAAAAATTCCACCAGATCCAAAGGCAGAACAAGCTTTTATTTTGAAAAAAAGCCAAAGAGCCGGTAGAATTCATTATATCTCAGGCATTTGGATACAACTACAAAAAAAGCCCTGGGAATTTTACGGGTCTGTGTCGATTCTTTCACATAAATATTGAGTTTACTGCTCGGTGAGTGGCCCGGAAAGATTCAACTTTCCGGCATCCAGCCTTCCCCACGTCGACCCCAATAGCGAAAGTATAAATTTTGTAACTTTTATTTTTGGGTCGATCCCAGATGCCGAAGGTCACGTTTCAAAGATTCGTCTTTGAAGAAACACTTACGATTACATCTGATCTTTCTTCCAAGAAAGACCCCTTTCCTCCTGAAGACTGACCACCCATACCTTATATCGGTGCTTCCTAATCGGAGATCTGTGAAAGTTATTATCTATTACAACATGTCAGCTTCATTCAACACCACCAACCAAGGTGCTTCAAACATTCAATTTGTTCAAAACCCAAGAGACCCACGGACTCCCGCGGGCAAAGTAAAAGTGGCTAGCAGGCCAATTGCCATCACAAGACAATCAAATGACTACTTTACGAATTTGACCAGACACCTGGCAATGGAGTTGGGGCCTAGTATTGACGGCAGTCCACAAGCGTTGCTGCCCAAAATATCGCAGCAGCCAAACGAGAGAAAACTTTTGACCTCGACGTTTCCTCCGAAAAACAAGTGGCGTATTGTTGGCGGATGCCTCTGGTCAGCTGCCGGTGGGTTTTCAGACGCGGCTCCTGGCGCGTTGTTGCCTACTATAGAAGCGCACTATTCGATTTCGTACTCGGTGGTGTCGCTCATTTGGATGTCGAATGCTATTGGCTTTATAACTGTGGCGTTGTTTTCACATAAAATACAGCCCTGGTTGGGGAAGGAGAAATCCATCCCTTTTGGGTGTATGTGCTCGATCGTCATGTACGCGATTGTGGCCAGCGGCGGCCCGTTTCCTCTAGTAGTGGTGGGTTTTTTTTTCGGCGGCGTGGGGCTAGCAATGGTGCTTTCCCAATTGAACGTGTTTTTGAGCAAAATGGAAAAGAACTCGAAATACCTCTCCTTTTTCCACGGCTCGTACGGAATCGGCGCCACCATCTCGCCGCTTTTGGCCACCACCATGATCGAGCACGGTGTGCGCTGGAACTTCGTCTACTTGATATTGTTGGGGCTAGTTCTGCTCAATTTGGTATTTCTTACTGTAGCTTTCAAGGGGGCCGACGAGGACCTCAAATACTGGGACCACGACGAGGAGGCAGAACAGTTGCTTCGACACGATGGAAGCGGAACTGTCTCGGGAACAGCCACTCCCGCAGAAACCGAAGCAGGAATGGGGCTCCAGGATCTAGGGCCACATGTCACCTCCAATTTCGGAGACGCGTCTAGGAAAAACACCGACACGCCCACCGTGCTTAGCCTCGCCTTGAAGAACATCATCACATGGAACATCTCGTTGTTCACGTTGTTTTACCAAGGATGCGAGGTGGCAATTGGCGGCTGGATCGTCACCTACTTGATCGACTATCGTCTAACCAACACATCTTTTGGGTATGTGCTGAGTGGGTTCTGGGGAGGCTTGACACTTGGCCGGCTTTTCTTGACCCGCCCGTTACACAAGTATTTGGGAGTGAGACGATCAGTGAATCTTCTCGTTTTCAGCACGATTCTCATGTTGGTGTTGACGTGGGTAGTGCCCAGCGACATTTTGCTGAGTGCGTTTGTGTCGATCGCAGGCACCTTGATTGGCCCGATCTATCCTCTCATGATCACGGGGGTGTCGGCGATGCTTCCCAGGAAAATACAGGTCATCAGCTTGACAATCATGACTGCGTTTGGCTCGAGTGGAGGCGCGTTCATTCCGTTTTTCGTGGGCTTGATTTCGCAAAGCTCGGGCACCTTTGTTGTGTTGCCCATTTGCATTGCAGGCTATACGCTTGTGCTATTGTTCTGGCTTATGCTTCCTAATCCTGATAGAAAAGGCGAGAAGCCAGGAAGCAAGGTCAAGCGACTTCTCTACACCTTATGGTAAAGCGGTCCCCGCATATCTATGATTGAAGCGTTAGGCGCTTTTTTACCAGACATTATACAGATATTTAATAAATAGCAGTGGAATCGCTGTTTTTTGTGGCCTCCAACGGTAGAGAAATTATCGCGCCCTTTCTATTATACTCAACCACTTGACATGGGTGTACGCCTGGATTTTGTGTGTAGATCAATCATAAATCGTCATTGAAAGATAGTTGAGGGGAGCTGAATCAATTTATGGTAAATTATTTTAAGATTATGAGTTGTGAACTAGGTTACACAGACGATCACTGCATGAGTCTTCACGTCAGTTCGTTCAGTGTGGTTTCGGCCTCGATGGGAAGCTGAAGTTTTGAAACACTTAAATGACTGGCCCATCGTTATGTGCCTTTAGGGTATTTCAATGGTGTCGACTACAGACTTGCGATTGTCTTGGTATTAGAAAAGGCCATAAAAATTGTTTGCATAGATCGCGGTCGAGCAGAGAGCCAAAAGACGTCTATGGAATCGCGTCGAAATCCCGAGATTCCTTTACCAGTTTCGCGTTCTCTCCACAATTGAAGGTTCCAAATTTCTTCACTTCTCTTGAAATCCATCAACACACTTGCTAAATATCGCACCTCTATTATGGCAATCGAACTCACAATCAAACAAGGGGATCAAGCGGCCGAGAAAAAGGACTTTCTCACCGCCATCTCAAAGTTTTCTGAGGCCCTCAAAGAGAGCCCCGAAGCGTTTTCGGCGCTCATTAAACGAGCACAAGTTTACACCAAACTTAGCGACTACGACTCTGCAAAAGCCGATATCAGCAAGGCGTTCACTGTTGCCGAAAAAAGAGGAAAAATGGCCGATAAGGCCACGTGCCATTTCCGGTTGGGGCTAGTCAATTACGCTGAAAAAGACTTCGACGCATCGCTAGTCAACTTTAAAAGGGCCAAAGAATTGAACAGTGCCGAGCCAGCTTTGGACATCTGGATTGCGAAGGCAGAGCGGGATTTTAAAAAACATGCAATTCGTGGAGAAACTAGTGCCACTAAGGAAACAGAAAGCGACGTAAAGGAGGTGGAAAAGGTCACGCCTAGTGAACTTCCTGTCAACAGCTCTTCTTCATTTGACACAATCAACAAGCAAGCTCCTATCAAAGCAAAAATCAGAGACGAGTGGTACCAAAGCAAAGATTCTGTCACCGTGACAATATTCGCCAAAGATGTAGCCAAGGAATCAGTGCATGTCGAGTTTGGGCCCCGTTCTCTATCGGTGAGTTTTCCGACTTCTGACGCGTCAGAATACAGCTACACGCTCGACAGTCTATACGGCGAAATTGACGCCAAAGCAAGTGATTTCATTGTGGCATCGAAGAAAATCGAGATCACTCTTCGCAAGTGCCACGAGGGTAAATGGGCTGCTTTAGAAGGCGACGGTCCCATTTCCGTTCAGCCACCAACAAATAGTGGATCCGGAAAGGGCGGGCTTTCGTACCCCACATCTTCAAAAAAGAAGATCGACTGGTCCAATTTCAGCGTGAAAGACGAGGATGAAGAATCCGGTGATTTCTTCGCCAAGCTATACAAAGATGTAGATGAAGACACGAAGAGGGCGATGATGAAGTCGTACGTGGAGTCCAATGGAACTGTTCTCACTACAAATTGGGCCGAGGCAAAGGAAAAAACATTCGAGACAAGCCCGCCCGATGGCATGGAGGCCAAGAAATGGGGTCAGTAGAGGGTTCTCTTCTCATCCCATCCAATTTTCACAGGGAAACAAATGTTTTATTCTACGAGAGACCCTTAATTTATGGATCGATACTACTTTCAATGAGTGAATCGGTATTACTTTCATAAGTGGATCGGTACTAATGTTAATAAGTGGATCGATACTACGACCAACAAGTGGATCGATACAACTTCCAATATGCGGATCACTATTATTACCAATTTTCGGATCGATACTACTACCAAGAAGTGAACCTGTTTTCATTTCTATCACCTATTTGGATTTTGATGCGTTGCAGAATTCACATACAATCCGCGACTCACTGATTGTTGCGATATCTTTTACATTACGATATTCACCAGGATGTGGGGGCACAGATCAATATGCAGCGATAAATCTCGACGCGCTCCAAAACGTGAAAATCCGTTGGGGGTCGCTGGAAAACTGGGCGTCGCTCATGCATGAACCATCCCTGAAACAAGCCGCAGCACTGAAACCTCCTCGCAACAGCCAGATAAAGGATCAAGCTTGTCTAAGAAGTCTGCGCTGTAAAGTCTCCGTTATCTGATATCGTCCATGAGCGTGACTGTGCGGCCGTGTGAGCTTGAAACGGAGTAAAAATAATGATCAAGGGTTAAAAAAGAAGGGATAAAGCAAATCATGCCTTGTCAAACAATACTTTCTTCGAGGCGCATCCCCAACTTATTTGGTACGGGGCAGGGTACTTCCACGCAGGCACCCACTCGGTTTTACCGCTCACACAGCGCGCGTATTATGAAATCGGCGCATCTGATGCATGCCCCCGAAGCACGTAAATTAGAACGGATCACGGCCCGAACTTAAAGTTTGGGGGGCCCATATCTGTTTGCTCTTCTGCTATATCTACGATCGTTTCCCAACGCAGTATCTCTTTCAACAATGGGGTACTCGTATACACTTACTTGGTATGTCTTATCGACAAAGTCGCGCATTTCTTATCAGAACATTGATCTGATCTGGTGGTCTCACAGCAACTTCGTGATCGAGTCTGCGACAACAACCTAGGTTATCAAAATATCCGCCACTGAGCCTCAGTCATCCTGAACAGTATATTCAAACCAGTGTTGCCTTTTCTCGACCCTAAAATAAAGACTAACTGAAAATTAGGCCGGCAACGCCAGGCACAAGTCCAGTGGCTGTGACAGGAAACTTTGATGATTGGTCTTTGTCTCAAAACGGCGTACTTAAAAAGGTCTCACATTCAGGGCAACTAGAGACGAAAGTGCGCGTGGACAACAAACAAAAGTTGGTGTTCAAGTTTATGATAAACGGATCTGAGTGGACCACGAGCGACGCCTATAAAGTTGAGTATGATGAGCATGGCAACAAAAACAACTACGTTGATGCCGAGGAATTGTGTCTTGATGATGAAGAAGCTCCTGAAACAATGATGAGTTCCGAAAATGGATCCACGGCTCTGATTGTACCTCCAGATGGTATCAACTCCGTTGAAAAATCCGGCGAAAATGACGAAAATGCCGATAATGCCGAAATCGCCGATAATACCGAATCTGCCGATAATGACGAAGACGCCGATGATGACGAAAGTGCCGGTAGTGAGGAGGAAGCCGTTATATCTAAGACAGATCCGAGCGAGAAGAAAGAGATTAAGTTTCCATCAAGACGAAACCAGATTGAGAGTTCTTTTCACGATGAGGGCTACTCTACTGAAAGCTCCGTTGAAGGATTTTCCCCCAACCAAAACACGCCGGGGACTCTCGAGTTTCCGGAGCTATCCACCACGATCCCAGAAATGTTTGCTCTTCAGTACCAAAAAAAGAGCAACGATGACTCAAATGCACCCGTTGACGCGGGAAAACGCACCTCTCCTCAAGAGATCTTCGAATTTCAGCCTCTCAAGCTGCTGTCCCCTGGAACAGGTGGCGAATTGGAGACCGTACTGATAACGGAATCGTCATTCACAGAGGTTTCCTATGTCACCAGCAGCTCGCAGTACGTGGTTTCGGATCTGAGTGAACATTCAAATCCAGAGGTGCAAGTGGAACTTCTGCCAGAGACCGCAAAATCCGAACTGAAAGCAGCACTGGCAACTTCACGAGCGATCCCAGTCTCGCCTCTCTTTCAAGCATCGAGTGGAGAATCCATTTCCTGTGTGTCGAGCAATAGTGATTACCAAAGTGACGAAGAAATCGACAGTATTCGAATGCCAATAGACGCTGATGAGCCTGGCAGCAGCGGATCCCTGCCTGGAGTGTTTGCAAAGATACGCGGCCTCTTCCATTTTTGAATTGACGATCACCTCTCGCTGTGATACTAATATCTTCTACACAATGCTCTTACTTGTCTAACGTCATTTGCAAGTCGCTCAATTTCTTCTCGCTGTTTTCTTTTGCACAGTGTTATTATGGTGTATATATATCAAAGCCTCACTACCTAGTTACCTGCAACATGACATGTCGTCCAAGAGACAGTTTTCAGGGTCAAACGCCCTAAATGATGGGGTTCCATGCAATATGAATGGATATAATTGAAGACTTGTACCGAGTTTTCAGAAGAGGCATTTGTTAGATTCCCTCTGAACCAGATATTTCGAATAGATGGCGTAAAAAGGATTGTCCTTTCACATCAAAAAACGAAAATTGTACTTGAGTTATCAAGAGCTGTGGAATTTGTGATTACTCATTATGCTGGTGAGCCCCGTGATTCTTTCTTGCTTCTTTTCCGTCTCGTCACTACTCACTTTTTCACTCTTTTTCCTATCGCTGTTCACACTATCCGCAGTCACGCCGCCTGGACCAATAAATGCCAAGATCCTAGAGACTTCTTTTGTATCGGAAGTTTGATAGGAGAGATATTTGCTTTGACCCGAATGGCTAAGCGTGAATTTAACTCCTGTATTTGCATGGCTTTCGTCAACTGTGTAGGAAATGTTCATCAGAGCGGATGGGAAGGCCAGTAAGAGATCCGTGGCATTGTATATAAACTCTTCGAGCGCCGGATTCGATGTGGCTTTTTTCAGCGTAGCTGCCTTGGTGGCTTGTCGGTTCTTAGTATTACTTTTGGACATTATGGAAAATCAAAGAGTTTGTTAAACATAATTTCGTAACGGTCGCGATTCTTGGGAGACCTATCATTTGAGTATGGTGTCACGTGATCGGATCCAACAAATGGCATGGAACTGGCTAATAAAAGCCGAAAGCGCTACTGATTTGCAAGATCAGCTTTCTTTCAGGTATCGCTTAGTTGTGTCATTCCGTATTGTGTGAATATGGCGGCCAGGCGCTGGAGTATCTGCCCGCTCATGTGACGAAATTAGCACTGTTGCCGAGGCTATAGCGTAGGTCATCTAAAGATAAACTCACTGGGGAAGTTAGGTTCAGAATCCATGAGTTTCTTTTTAATACAAAGGAAATGTTAATTTTACTGATTTTGCAAAAATGCGTGGTTTATACTGGTTGAACTATGTAGAAGTTGATCAAATAGTGATCAGATAGTGATCAGATAGTGTAGTAATTGAGCAACACCTTTTGGCTTACGCTGTTTCTAGCAATTTGAGAGGGAACTTGACTACTGAAAGTGGCTTGGGACTTCGATCTTGATGACAGGACACCACTCGAAAATACTTTGTTCCGTTTTTAATCGCACCAACAGTATGACTTTATCATATACTAATCTATGTGCTCTTCTTTGAGTGCGACATAGCTGGAGAGATATTACATTGCAGCCAATGTCAGAATGTCTTGACTACTAGTTTAGATCACGATGGCCTCCCTAAATTCAAAGAAATCGCAACAGGCGACTCGAGTGTGCAAACTATAGTCCGTTTTGTGTCAAATAAAATGCACACTTCTATGATGATTCTCCCAAACGCTACACGGGCCCACCAATAAACTGACATCCTCGAAGGTTCTATATTCTATCTCTATACCGTGCCAATAACCCTCGATCCTCTTTCGTCTAATGTACATATCACAAGGGAACGTCGTACCCAAGTAGAAGGCTCCCGAGAAGGAAAAGATTGAGGCAGGTCACGAAGCCCCACACCAATATGGCAAGGGCGGTCATCACAGTGCCGTTGCTCATATCAATATATCCTCTCATCACAAGCAACCCTTCGTCGACACCGTCGGGTTCGGCCAGCGCCCCCTCAGACTCCAGCCTCGCCAAGCCCATTGACGGCGGACTCGCGGAATGCGGGCGGGATTTCGCCATTTGCTGCAGAATCAAGTTCTGCTGCTCGTGGCTCTCGTCTTCGGCCATGTCCTCCCAGCCCGCACATGGGTGTGCGCGTCTCAAGTCCTGGAGTCTGATCGCCGGCTCTGTGACAGTGAACCTCTGGCTCTGGTTGCGAAAGTGGGAGTTGGTGTTCTTTGTTATGTTGTCGTTTATCTCGGCATCGTAGATGGTTTCGATATCGTCCTCGCCCTCTCGCACGGTGACAGGCACACGCATGATGGATTTAGAGGACGTGAACCAGATCAACGGCGCCGTCACCACGGGAAGCAAGATCGAAAGCACCACCTGCAGCGCATTCAAGGTTCTGGCAAGCCCTTCGCGTCCAGAATACAAAACCACAAACAAACACGGCGCAATGGCCAACGCCCGCGTGACGAGCCGCCGCACGACCGGCGAAAAGCTCCACCGCAAAAAGCCCTCCAGCACCATTTGGCCCGCCAAAGTACACACGACACCTGCACTTTGGCCCGAGCAGAGAAGGGCCAACGCGAAAACAACGCCTGCACTGGGAGAAATATGGGACGAGAGGAGCTGGTAGATCGTGAACAAGTCGCCGCCACTTTCATTACCCTCGTCGTCGGAATCGTCGTCGGAATCGTCGTCGTCGCGTTTCTGGTTTTTGCCCATTGTAGCCCCCGCAACAATAAGAATCGTGGCGTTGACAAAAAGTGCCACGGTAAATAGGGAAATCACAAGCTCCACGATCGTGTAGGTCATGGTATCCTCAATCGCGTGGATCGACGGCCGGTAGCTGGGCTCGTCTTCCTCGTTATTACTGATACTGTTGTTTCTGGGCACTGCTCCTACGAATCTGGCGTACTCCTCACTGGAAAGATCCTCGGGAATTGCTGCCTCGGGAAATGCTGCCCCAGGCAGTTCTAATTCAAGAGATTCTGCCTCGGGCCTCGGCCCAGCGCTCTTTTTCGTCACTGAGTAGTGCCCGTGTTTAATGTCGTAGTCCTTGAGTCGTGCCTGGACCAAGCCCGAGCCCAAGTATAAAGAATGGGGCATGACGGTGGCGCCCAAAATGGCCAAGCTCAAAAAGAGCCCGTTGCCGCCCGCGCGCTCCTCGGTGTCGATGACCTTTTCGTTAGGAAGAAAGCCTTTGAGCACGTCCACCGCGGAAAACGTCGGTTCTTTCGACACCTGGAAAAGCTCCACTGCAAAACACACGACGGTGCCTGCCACGAGAAGAGACACGAAAAGCTCGAAGATCCGGATGAATAGTAGCGGCCCGTTGGGGCGATACGCCATAAGAACGATCAAAACATCGACGACGGTGATAACCACGCCGAGAACAAGCGGGATTTTGAACAAGATGTTCAACGCGATTGCCGTGCCGACCACCTCGGCCAAATCCGTGGCCACAATCGCGATTTCCGCGAGAATATACATCAACATGTTGAGCCTCGGGGCCAAGTTTTCGCGGCAGTTGGCGGCGAGGTCGAGCCCGGTCACGGCGCCCAACTTCGCCGAGAGCACCTGGAGGAAAATCGCCAAGCAATTCGATAGAAGAATGGAAAAAAGCAACTTGTACTGGTACGCAGAGCCGGCTGCTACGGCCGTCGAGTAATTGCCGGGGTCCATGTACGCGACCGAGACCATCAACCCGGGGCCGATAAATTTCATGTATTTTCGTAGGACCCTCAGAATCCGCCGGAACACTCCGGGATTGTCGTTCATTAGTGGCATCTCGTGGTGGTGCTTTTATATCCAGCTGAGAAACTGGTGTAATGACGAGAAAAGCGAAGTGCGACTAGTGAAAGGTGAATGAAAGGTGAAAGGTGAGGCTAAAGATGAAAGGCCAAATGTTGAAGGTGAAGGATGAAAAATGTGAAGTGCCAAATGTGAAGTGCCAAATGTAAATAGGCGATGTATAAAAAGTATGCTGAGCTAAAATTAGTCTTCCCAAACTTTATCTGGTAGGTTTCTCTCGCCTGAATAAAGGTGTGAATCCCCACATCGAAGCCGCAGTGCAAAGCGAGCAGGCGAAAAAATGTGCACTGCGCGTGAACGCCAGGGCCCAGAAGCGATGGTGATTAATTCTCGTGTTGTTGTTTTTTTCGACTATAGCCGTGCCTAGCGCGAGCGTTCAAGCGTTATTTTTTCGTGGGAGCTCCGGGGCGGCGCGTGGGTTCTGCCGTGCTATTCCGATTCGGCCCGGGATTCTCGCGATCAATTGAACTTCGGATGTACTGCCACAATGTCGTCGTCGTGCTTATAACCAATTGAGAAGGAGGACAATGTGCAACGCGAGGCACTTGCCTATATTATTCGCTTATTTTTCGGCTGTGACAAGCCGTTTTTAGGTATACGTCGATTGCAGACAATGGACATGCAATAGACATATTTGACAATGGGTGTTGCGCGGGCTGGAGTATTAAGCTGGGGCCGCACCATAGTATGTACGCCTCTCATAGGCTCATGGCTGGGCACACTTGTGAAAGTTAACAGGACAGTATATTGGTCGGGGGTAAAATAGTTAGCAAATTAGTGGACAGGCGGAAAGGCGTTTTGATTACTCGTCTTGCTTCTTTTTTCATTCTTAGTTTCGGGCTCTTTCTATGCCCGATAGGATGCGTCTAATTTGCTTTCGGGCCCCGGCAGTACTCGCGAGCTGTAGACGAAATTCGAGGGAGATGTCAAGGCAATCGTTAACTTGGTACGAATTTTGAAAAATGGTCTGAACTTTCCATATAGTTTTTGTTTGATTGAGTATTAAAGTAGATGGTGTGTCTAGCCTCGCTTATCTACTCATGAAAGAAGATCACCAACAAGCTCGAGATATTTTTGATTTTCATTGACGATGAGACATGAGAAGGCTCTATTTAACGAAAGATAAAGAAGGTTCTCTTTCCCTGCCAGTTCAACTATGAGTCAACTTTCTTTGGTGGATTATGTACACAATACTTCGACCCATAGAAAACAAGTGTCTGGTGTCCAACGATGTGAACATAGCGAATCACTCGTATCTAACAAATCGCAAAGTTTTGTCTGGTCGTAATTCATGCGTCAACAGAGACAGCCTGGGCGCGATAGACTATGAAATACGCCGTTTCCGTCATATAACCCGCAGTATGCGATTGAGAGGCTGCATTCGGCGGTATTTAATTAACCACTTCATGTCAATTTCCTGCATCATGTTTTGGCATGGAAACAGGGTTTTGGCCATGATAGCGAATGCCTGTCTTATTCGTTAAAGCGAAGCGAGATCGTAAAAGACAGCTATCTATAAGAAAGGAGAGTCAGCCTCCGCAAAAAGGCCACACCAATTACATCACGACTTATCAGATAGATCTATATAGATAGTGACAAGCATACTCTCGCCATCATGCTGAAGGAAAAAACAGTCAGCGATGTGTCCTTTGGTGTTTCCAGCAGAGCTTCCGAAGACTCGGAAGAAATAAAACCTTTCACCTTCTTGAAAAGCTTGTCTGACAAACTAGACTCTGTTGGCATCGAGGTCAGTGGGATCGAGAGAGTTTCTCCCGACAGACGCACCTCCAACAAACTCAAACAATTTATTACTGTGATCGGGCTCTGGGTCTCCGGGTGTGCTGGACTTACGTCCATGTCTTCGTTTTACCTCGGGCCCATGCTTTACGGATTAGGGCTTAAGCGAACATTGATCGCCGGGATTTTAGGCCAGTTTGTAGGATGCCTTGTGGCGGCATACTGCTCGCTCATGGGCCCGCGTTCTGGCTGTAGACAAATGGTGACTGCTCGTTTTTTGTTTGGCTGGTGGATGGTGAAGTTTGTTGCATTTATCGGCATAGTTGGGGGCATCGGCTGGTCAGTAGTCAACTGCATTGTGGGAGGGCAAGTGCTCAGTTCCGTGAGCAACGGCCACGTGCCTTTGGTGGCGTCGATAGCCATTATTGCGGTTCTCACGCTTTGCATCACTGTAGGAGGCATCAATGTCTTGCTCAGGGCAGAGTCGTTTCTCTCGATCCCGATCCTAGTGGCCTCGTTGATGTTGTACATTGTTTCCGCGAGTAAATACAAGTACTTGACATGGGCGGATTCCGCGGACGTGGATCTTCCCACCTTGCGAGGCAACACGGCGTCGTTTTTTTCCTTGTGCTATTCAATCACTGCTACATGGGGCGCCAACGCCTCGGACTACTACACTTTATTTCCCCAGGACACGCCTAGCATGCAGATCTTCCTGTTGACGTTTCTCGGAACGCTTCTCCCGACGACGTTGGTGGGTGTTATCGCGATTTTGACCGGAAATATCGCAATGAACTATGCCCCATGGACCGAGGCGTACGAGAAATTAAGCATGGGTGGAATATTGGGCGCAGCCTTCGAGCCCTGGGGAGGCGGAGGCAAATTTTTATTGGTCTTGATGTATCTTTCTTTGGTCTGCAACACTGTCATGACCACCTACTCGACGGTGTTCCAGTTGCAGATCATTGCGATTCCGTTGGCCCGCGTGCCCAGGTGGCTCTGGTCGTGTCTCGTTACAGTGGTCTACTTATTGCTAGCGATTTTCGGGCGCTATAAGTTTGCAACCATTTTGGGAAACTTTTTGCCCATGATCGGCTACTGGATCTCGATATACGTCTGCTTGCTCTTTGAGGAAAACACCATTTTCCGCACCAAGCACTTTCGGTACTTGTACAGCGAAGAGTTCAAAGATCTTGACTCAGACACCGCCTCGTTTGCCGCGTGCAAGGGCTGCAATTACAACTTTCTCATCTGGAACAGCCAGAAAAAACTCACCCAGGGCTTTGCTGCCACCATCGCTTTTGCGTGTGGTGCCGCGGGGGCCGCCGTGGGAATGTCCCAGACTTATTGGATAGGCCCATTAGCGAAAAAAGTGGGTGGGGACTACGGAGGAGACATTGCCATGTGGCTTTGCATCGGCTTCAGTGGGGCCGTGTACCCGGGACTTCGGTACCTTGAGCTTAAGAAGTATGGAAGGTAGGATAACAGTGAAGAAATTACGCCTAGGTGAAGATTGACTTCAGGTAATACGCGGCTAGCTTGGGGTATCTGAGAATATAGAAGACTGAGTGGCCAGTCAGTTTACAAGATCTCTGGTGCACACGAACATATAAAAAACGAACAGTTAATAAATCAGACAGTCAAGTAATCGAAAGCGATACTGATAGCATTTTGCCAAAATTCTAAATGTAGTTGATGTCTGATGTCATGAGTCTCGTTTGCAGTGTTGCGCGGTTTCGTATCCATCGTAACTTCTATTATCGTAAAGGCAGACACTAAGGCCTTTGCATTTGTATTAATGAATACCAAATCATAGTGAGTTGTTTCTACCTACCAGGAAACTCACGAAAGAAGCAACCGGGAGGAGCTTTAAGGAACGCAACGCAACTTTGAATATTTATAACGACCCCAGATTGGAAGCCTCACTCAAACCGGGTCTTGCAATTATAGGAAAGGCTGTGTCGAGCGGATCGTGCCAATCACTGCTAGAAATACTTTAGCGCATGATCTATGTCTAGGAAAATATTTTCATGTAACTTAAATAATGCTTTATGTAAGTAACTAGTTTGGCAAAAGGCTCTTTCCAACAATTGGACAGTCTTACCATCAACTGACCAACCGCGGAAAGGATGTCTAGGAGACTGGCAGAAGAAGGTAATCACCCGGTTGAAATATCATCGTGAATCATGAGATTAGTCAAAATAGTCTTCTTAATGAACTTCGGAGCGCT
The DNA here is from genome assembly GCA_030674755.1 of Metschnikowia henanensis. Taxonomy (NCBI): domain Eukaryota; kingdom Fungi; phylum Ascomycota; class Pichiomycetes; order Serinales; family Metschnikowiaceae; genus Metschnikowia; species Metschnikowia henanensis. The sequence continues at coordinate 1,578 of JAKUBE010000219.1, read as the reverse complement.
ATGGGGTCCTAGCAGAATTTTTCGACTTGTACGAGTCATCGGCGAATTGAATCGATAAGAGCATGAATGATCTGTATGACGAAATAAAAAAACTACAGCTCTTATATTCAAACTGAATAGATTAAAAAAGCCCCATTGAGTGCTTGCACATATCTTCCGGCTCAACGGTATTTATTACATACTGTGTGTGTTTAGTGCTACTCACAAGTCTGCCATTTCCTCTCTATGCTATGAAGCTTTTGGTGTCGGTATCATAATGAGGACAAATGTTTTTTCTTTAATATTTGACTCGAAGCTGATATCCATGTGGCGGATAAGCTTTTCTTTTTATCTTCTGAAGAAATATTGCTTTTCGTCTTCACATGTCTTATTTAAGCTCGCACACCTAGCCAGTCACGCGTCCCAGGATCCTAGTGTCTTCAGTATTTCGTGAACTTCCGTTTTTTGATCGAGCATGCTATCAGTGAGATTCATTAATGGATTTGCAAAGTTTTACGTCAGTGAATACGGTTCGTGTCTACGACGCTTCCTGCAACACTGCTCATTTGCAGCCGGTCTCGAGCCGCGTCCCTGCGCACGACATTGCAAAATGAACTGGACTCGGTGTGGCGAGTTCGCTTCATAGTTCTTGATCTTCATCTAGATTACTGCAAAACGCTGAATTAAAGCTAAAAGCAAACTAAAGTTTTTTTTTTTTTTTGCGGTGAGGCCGAATGCCAAAAGGTTTTTGAGCATGGATTGAAGCCTTAAGTAGAACCGCTTGATATCCACGTGAGAACAGCTCCAAATGATCAGTGCCAAAAAGCAACGAGGAAAACAAGGCCTGGCAACAGAGTAATAATTGTAGAATCTTGTGATGACTAATTCAATAAGGTGCGAGTTTGAGAGCCCAGTTTTTGAGCTGACAACTAGAGAAGTGGTGACGACAGAGATAAGCGTTGGTGAGGTGATACGCTGATTAAGTATGTTGCAGTTAATTATACAGAACAATACTCATGGATGAATATATGCCGCTATCGCATCTTGAAAGTTTCAGGGAAAAAAAGGAAGAGTCTTTGAACAAATAAAATTGGCCCATTGCTTGCAATGTTCATCTTTACAGACTCCAGTTCACTTGTATGTCAGGGTAAGCATTGAACTGCGATGAGATCACGCCAAAATTACGGCAGAATTGCGAATTCCCATTGCTCACGACGATAACAATTACGATTACAACTACTTACGACAATTACGATTACGATTACGGTGGGTCTGGCAAGCGTGAATCTGGATCGTGCCGTAATAGAGCCTCGAGTCGCAGCCCTGGTTAGACTCCTACAGGTCGGTCTAATTTAATGCGGTCCCGGTGCGTTCACAACTCCATAATACACCCGAAAAAAGACACGACACCCCTCTATCATCAATTTTTGCATCTCGCCTCGACTTCAAAAACTACCCTCTCCCGACCCCAGCTACCCAAAAAAACATTTCCGCCGTTTTCTCGAAACCTGGCCCTACCCATAAATTGTCGGGCCTCTCCCAGTGGCTCCGGAAAAGTCGCGCCCGCTCGGTACTGCGAGTCCGAAGCGGCGCGCCTTT
>JAKUBE010000218.1:0-19085 GCA_030674755.1 Metschnikowia henanensis | reverse complement strand
CTTGAGGCGGACCGGGCTACATTGGTGCCGTAAAAAATTACCAAATGGGAACTAAAATGAAGTATTTGCATTTTGAACTCCGTGAATCTAAAGTCCTATACATCTCAAGTAGAATATTGTGTTCGATGTCGTTCAAAAGGCCATAGAAAGATATGAAGCACGCCTTTCGCCAGCGTGGTAAAATCATGCCATTAGTCTTTGCGAGGTTTAGTGGGCAGCATCGGCAGAAAAAAAATTCGCATAACCCTGTTGCTTTGCTTTGCGGCCAAGACCTCTTATCCTGCAGCACACTATTGGGCAGCGTAAACGGTCGTCTGTCAAATGACGACAAAAAGCACCGCATCACATTTTCAAGAAATGTGTTCATCCCAAGTGGCTGTACTAGAAGTGATCTTGTCAGTTCTGGCTAGCTTGAAAACTCGGAAACTTGGAAACTCACCTACAGAGCAAACGGGCGTATTCAAAAAATCCGAAATGCAGTATTCGCACACCCTGCGTCAGTCAAAGCGGAATTCCGTGCCACACAACTTCGGCAGCCGAGATTCACGGCGAGACATGCCATTAGTTGCCGTCCACTCCCGTGACATTTGGCTGCTGCTCAGTGGTCCGATCCTTAATTGCTGTGAAATGCTTTTAATTCACTTTTCCTGCAGTTTCTAGCAGTCTCTGTTGCTTTTTTTTTTCTCATATTTCTTCTGTCCTCGTTCTAGATTAAATTGTAGGGCGGGTCAGTACATTAGATTTTGACCATGTAAATGGTCTATACAACTAGGAACAAGCTTAGACCAGTTTTCTTGATTTCATAAAATGGTCTTTTGTACCTTTTAACAGCGAAGGGATTTCCGCCACGGATCTTGTCTTGGTGAACTTTTGCAGCTACGTTGATGTAAAGTTAAGTCACCGTGCCTTCAAGAGTTTTTCGGCGGGCGCGTGAGTCTTGCCCACAACAATTGGCGCGATTACAAAAACGGCCGCAGCGGCGGCAGCAATCGATGAAAAAAAAAGCAATAGCAAACCTCAGAGAGAAAACAACCAAAGGAGAAGGTGCCTATCCAAAATTGGGACATCGATCTCGATGCAGCAAGTACTTGTGCTACGACATCGTATTTCGTAGGGTAGTAGACTTAGACGGAAATTATCTGATTCTCACATCATAATGTGTTTGCTACGCTAAATCCAAAATTTCTCATGCTCACAAGGAACAGTCCGAGCTAGATCTTACTTCAGTGTCTCAAGCCTCGATATTACTTGCAGGTTGTTTCAGCGATAATTGTTTTTTTTTTTCTCGATGTATCTAAAGACGTTCAAGGAGGCTTTTTGCGCTTTCTGTGGCGAGAGAGCAAAGTACTGTACGCTTGGTTAACAAATCTGGCTAGACCGGAGTTGGCCGCAGTGGCCCGTGGGGGCACTTAGCCGAAGCGCACAAATTTAACGCGCCTCAGAAAACTGATAACTTAACACCCGTAACCCCCGGGGTAACATTAGCTTCTTTACTCTGAAGTCCTGAGTGAACCCGGCGTAAAACTCGCGCAATCTTTGAAAGATCACGTGCGCCGCACGCAATCATGGAGTGGTCTCTTCAGCAGCCCTAGTTCATATTACCTGCGAAGCGATTGCGGTAGGACCCAGATTAGAATAGAATGACCATTCCCGCTATCATATTTACAGATTGGGATGGAACAGTAACTCTTCAAGACTCAAACGATTATTTGACTGAGAATCTTGGTTTTGGTCGCCCTCGCAGATTGGAGATTAATGACGAGATTCTCAACGAGACGAAGTCGTTTAAGGATGGCTTCTCGGAAATGTTACGTTCGATCGCCACGCCGTTTCCAGAATGCATAGAGTATCTATTAGAGCATGTCCAGCTTGACCCAGGATTCAAGGAGTTCTACACATGGTGTGAAAGTAAGGGCATTCCTGTCATTGTTGTGAGTAGTGGTATGACGCCAATTATACATGCATTGCTCCAGAGCTTAGTGGGGGAGGAGGCCGTGAAAAAAATTGAGATTATTTCCAATGATGTAAACATTGACCCGGCCACAGGAAAATGGGAGATTGTTTACAGAGACCCCGACACTGGATTTGGCCATGATAAGAGCAGGTCCATCAGAGAGTATTTGAAGTCGCATGGGTACACAGCAGAAAACATGCCTCCACTCTTTTACTGCGGGGATGGAGTGTCGGATTTGTCTGCTGCGAAAGAAACCAACTTGCTTTTTGCAAAGCATGGCAAGGACTTGATCACTTACTGCAGAAGAGAAGGTATCCCATACACGGAGTTCAATAACTTCGCAGATATTTTTACCAAGGTCAAGAGTATTGTTGAGGGTGGCAAGAGCTACGCAGACTATATCGAGAACGGGAAAAGCGGGTAAGCACTGGACTTTTCCACGCTGAATTTGGCTTTCTGGCAGCAATATTTTTATTCCACAAGTATTACAGTTCGCAGTCGATGTGAGTTTCAAATTGAATTAATAAATAGTATGAGCCTTGTACAATGCTAGATTGGGTATCGAAAAAAGCCAGCGAAGTGTGCCTGTCCGCAAGAAAAACAAGACACAATGATAGAAAAAGAATTAAATTGGTTTGCACTAGTCCGTCCACCGGGGACGAACACCCAAAGAACCACTATTCAAAGATTTTGGGATCGCACTTGCTGAGCTTCAATCGTTCCTTGCGCTTTTGTTTGCTAGTTACCGAGTGGATAAGTTTCTCGTGCCTCAGTAAGCTATCCAGGCGGTAGAATGCTCTCAGACAATTCTTCTTTTTGCAGACATAAACGTGGCTTAGAAAGTTTTCGGTGAGAGCGTCTTTTTCCCCTGGAGCAGACGAGTTCTTTCTAAGTTTCTTGTTGTTGTAGTCCTTCAAATGATGGTTGCAAATGTGGCGGCGAAGAAGCCACCTGTATCTGAAGCCTAATGCCGCAAATGCGCAGTTCACATCTGGGCAAAAGTTATCATGAACGACCTTTTCTTCATCGAGATGCTTGATGTATCCTTCAACGTCGGTGAATGTTTTGTCGCAGTGTGTGCAAATCATGTCGCCTGAAAGTTTTGGGTCTACTGTGTACTTCGCAGTGTGTTTCCTCCAACGTTCTGTCGCAGACAAGCAAGGAAGTGGGATTCTGAGTGCGGCACCCATCTCCGGCCCTTTTGCTGCATTTGGAAGCTGCGAGGCGTTCTCATTGACAGGCCACGAGTTTAGCATGAAGGTTTGAGCCGAGGGTTTGAAAGACCCTTCTACTTGCTTCACTCGTGGGCTTGTAGTAAAGCTATGCGAAGATCTATCTGAGATGCCAGAGTCATGAGAGAGACGGGCGGTCTTTTGGCTTGAGTGCAAAGCATTTCTCAACCCCATTGGCATGTTGTTCTGGTAGTCCTTCGGATGCTCGTGCCCAAACTCTGTGCTTTTTGAATCCTGGGGTGCTCGGGTAGATCCAGTGAAGACACCGTCCACCATTTCATTTAAGTCCATGAGATTTGAATTATCTGCTTCATTCCCAAAATACCTCCAGCCCAAATGGTATGGATCGGGACGACAATGCCCCAAAGCATGCAATTGGTCATGGTGCAATGCGACATCGTGCGAGTGTCCGAAACCAAGTCTAAAACCACAATCAGAATATTGCTCTGGGCTAAAATGGATGCTGTGAAAGTGTTCCAAACTCGACTCCGAGTCATACTTCACCAAATTTGGCTTATCCTCGCTCTCAGACCAGCTGGATAGCTCGGATGGAGCGCTGCTCAAAACTTGCAATTCCAAATCGTCGAGCCGAGACTGGGGCTTTGGTTCTGGTGTGAACATGTCAACTTTGGCCAGGTGCTCGGGCATAAGGGGTGACATGAGCATAGGCTTTTCTTCGCCAAGATTGTAAATTCTAGTGAGGGCTGAGTCGCTTTCATTCTCGTAGGCTCCAGGATGGTCGTATCCTTGAGAGTTGGCTGCGTCCCAATGTTGAATATTTTGAGTGTATTCTGGCTTGAAGAATCCGCTGGAGAGTCCCACAGGAGACTCGATGTATGACAGCCTTAACTTTTGGGAAAACATTCCTACCAGATGAGAAGCACGACTTTGGCAATCTCAAGAGGACGTGTCAGCGCAACACAGGGCAACGTTACCGGAATACGAAAAGAAGCCCAGTGTCGAAGTCAATAAAAAACGATTCACAAGAAAGTGAAGTGAGCTGAAAACCTTGATGAAAAACTGCTAGATCAAAAGATAACTACGATATATTGGAGGTATTTATTGCCGCGCTTCTTTTAGGGACGAATCGGGCATGCCAATGTATCAGAACCAACCGAACATGCAGGCCGCATATCTAGAGAATCATATGATACAAGGCGACCTTGCAAAGCGAAGTGTGGGTTGTTTCTTTTCTTTTTCAAAGCGATCAGGCCCGCCTCAAGGGGCTACTACCCCACGGAGTGGAGGGGAGACAACATCACAGGCAAAAAATCCCCAGGGGCTGGAATCTCCTCATGATAATTCTAAAAGTTCCGATTGGATAAACCTCTTCAGCAAATTGGCTGTGAACTACATGATTCTGCTCTTGCATTGAATTTTCGCAGGGCGGACACGGGGTAACCAAACCAATGCGTGAAAACTTTGCGGAAAATAAATAATGTTGTGCAAAAAGAAACAGCCACTATGTATGCTCTGCACATTGCGCATGGTGTGTATCAAACAGCGGCATCGCCATAGGGGTTGCAGCACAGGTGCGCTATGGCGATCGAGGATCGTGCGAACTGGAGTTTATTGGCGATATTTGTTTCACGTTAGATATTCTGGGCGGGGTTGGTGCCTTCGAATCATCCAAAAGTCTGGAAGAAAGGAGCTCTCGTGTAAGAGGCAAAAATCTGACCGAGTAAGTCATTTTCATACAAGCGAATCAATTACTCGGCAAGCTCACATTGTACTGACAAAGAAATTGCACATGAGGCATATCCGTGAAAAAGCGTGTTTGAAAAAAAAGTACGAGTACGTGGTCGGCGAAACAAATTCCCGAGAAAACACGATCAGCAAACCTGCAAATTCAAAAAAAAAATCTCCTAGTGAAAAAAGTGACATCAAGACTAGAGAAAGAGGTGGTTCAATGGCCGCGTGAGACTAAATATAGTTTCCACGCTCGCTCAACCCCGACAAAAGTTTTACTTGTCGCCTTATAATTTGATTCTTGTGATTGCTCATTGCCGAAAAATTGCCAAGAGAACTTGCGTATCACAACTGCAATACAAATTTCACAAAATGCGAAGATAAGATCAAGAGAAAAAACAGGTACTATTGTTGGGCATTCATTCAGGGTGAAGCTTAGATCGCGGTCAGTCGAGGTCAGAATCTTTGATGCCGACGACCCTGATGTACCTTTTTCTTGACTGCAGTCTCAGTTTCCAAAATAAAGTTAGCGCGGCAAAGTGGGGGCAGTGCTTTTATCTTCATAAACAAGAGATTTTGAAGACCACGATGCGATTTCTACTTTTTTATGAGAATGCTGAGCTTCAGTACTATTCTCTTAATATGAATTTGGAATTAGCAGTGAATATTCAAGTACAATTCCGATGCTAGTGTGGTAGATCGCTCTTATCTTCCTAGTCACCTTGCACTCGTAATGCCTTGCCAGCTGTACTTTGGGCCTAGGCCGGGAAAAACAGTATTCAAGTCTGCGAAGAGAGGGCAAGCCCTCAGCTATAGAGCTGGGCTACGATATAGAAGATGAAATATGTTGGAAATTCTTGATTTCGAACAACGTGCGATCGTCTTCTTTTTTCGATGGATACGACAAATTAACATTTGAATCACCTGGAACATAGTATAAAGATAGGCTCTAAGCTTGAATCCAATCAGAAGGAGACTGTGCGAATACCGGCTTGTATAAGTCCATGGCATTCGGTTTTTTTTCAGCTTGAGAAATCGGCATATGGTTTGATTTTTTGTTTGCATATGAGCCCTGTCCATGCGGGCATGGTAGAGATACAAGACGGCTTTTCATGCACGCCACAATGATAAATCTCACAAATATTACCATCCAGCCAATATCTTGTTGAATTTCATCGCCTTTAATAAAACAGTATATAAATTTTCTTCCACCTGTACATCTCGGGGCTATGGCGCGGGAATTACCCTCTTTCATACGTGTTGTGGGGTTGTTTCATCAGCCAAAACTTTCGAATGTTTAATTTCGGTTAATTTTTATTGAAGAATCCGGTTGGCCGGCTTTTTTCGGCAAAGGCGAACACTTTCTCCAAAACGGTGTTTCAATCCTCCAACTGGTCAACGGTATAGTCCAAGAAATTATATGTCAAAATTCTTTGTAAATACAAAATGTGTGTGCTCTTGCATGTGGCTAAACAATCAAAGAGGTGCACTTCATGTTAATAAGCGAGGACTATCTCGAAACTTCGACACACAACTCCATGAGCATGATCAAAAACAATAGCAGTACCGAAAAATTAGTCAAAAGGGATCAAAGTTACACAAATTATAAGCTTATCAATTTGTTACAAATTTACAGGACGTCTTTAGCCGCCTTTCGGTAATTTGCCGCAAGCGATCTTCCACCAGATCCATTACAGCACCACGGTGAAAAGAGCGGAAGTCACTTGTCACTCAAAAAAGAATTATTTTAAACACATTTTGGATTTTCAACACGAGCACAAGCTGCTTTCCTGAAAGGTTTTTGTAACCATTAAGTTGTTATTTGTCAAATACAGCTGCAGGAATGCACCAGCGGTTGAATGGCTTTTGAAATTGCACGTGACTATCCTTAATAGGTAATAAAAAAAATTGAGGGATTTTTGTGTCTCTTATTTATGCAGCCCTGTCTGCACATACAAATATGTCATGCGCTTGCATTGACTTTGGCCCGTGTGCAGGGTGGGCGCAATTTTGAAATACTGATCGAAATATTTGTGACTGGGGAAAAAATTTTCTCAACTCGAGTTTTTGAGGACAAACAACTTTCGAGGTGGCATTTTTGCCTTTAAAAAGACAAAGGAGACTCAAAAGTGCCTACGACATGCGTGTTAGCATGTTTGAAATATCTCGATTCCGAACAATGTAAAAGGAGTAATTAAGATTCTGATCGTGAGCACAACGTAGTTCTGTTCCACAATTATAGTTTCTCCTGTGGTTCTAGGTAAAAAAAAAAAAGTCCAGTTCATAGGAATGGGAAATTTGATTGGTATCACAGAAGTTTACTCTGGTCCAAGGAAGTCCCGAAACGCTAAACAAGGTTGAAGATATATGAAGCGGCGTCACTCGAATTGATATCGGCTTATGTCTGAGCAAATGAAATCTCAACGCTGCGCGGCACCAAAAAGTCGACGTCAAGCGAAAGAAACAATACAAGATAATCAATCAGATTGTATTTGAACGGTATGAGAAGGCCGTTTTACGTCAGGGCTGCTTCAACTAAAGATGACGATTTGTGTGCCCATCATATCATGTTCCAATTTGGCTGTGAAAACTTTTACTTCTGAGATCTCTTGACCCAGAATTGTGGTATCAGTCCTCATCATGCCGTCAAATCTGAGGTAGTGATCGGTCCATTTGATTTTTTAAACATCGACAAAATGAAAATGAAGTTCGTCTTACCGACCCTGAATTTTAGGTTAGAGTTTGAATTCGTGTGCCCTTATCTTATATGAGTAGATCGAGGCATCGAATTGTAATAGCAAGTGAGGTAGAAGTATATTAATAACGCGTGTCTACTCACTGCGGGCAAAGGTTGATGGCTCGATTGCAAAAAGTGGCACAAAAGCTCTACAAGCATACAATTGATTGAGCTGGATATTAGGGTTTGGCTTCCGACATAACGGGTGGAATGCTATGCTAATCTTGGGTTCATCGATGCGCAACTTGCTACAACACGACCATATCCGGTCAATTGATAATTTTGCGCGACTGAATTGTATTTGAAGCGAGGTGTCCGGACTACATTATGCCCGAATGAAAAACGACTATCATGGGTATCAGTTCTCGTAAGTGTCTCGACTGCGTCCTAGAACAAGACTTCAAACCAATCTCACAACTGTCATGGCTTATCAAAAAAGTCTCGCCCATTCCTCGGGCCACGCGGTGATTGAGCCGGTCACGTGCGCGGTTAACTGCGCTTGTCGCCCCTTCTCGGCCATACATGGGACGTCGTGATCTACTTGAATAGAGTAGCAAATTATAGTCAGTTTTCGAAGAAAGTTTCCAAAAGTTGCCTTCAATCAAATTTTTCTTGCCTCGCATCTTACAACCTCAGTCCTCACCTTGAGTTAAGGAACTGATTATTCTAGTGCTTTGTTGGCCACCATTCGTTGTGATAAGGGTTTGATCACTGAATTGCCTCTCCGTACCATCAAATTTGGGGTAAGTTTATCACGAAAGCGACAATTTGATCATACTGATCAGTGAAACAAGAGCGACTCCTATTTTGGGTACTTTGCTTCATGCCCTCGCACAACATCTTAAGGAAACTCCATTTGACGAGACATCACCCTAACGGCAGCGACTCGAGCACCACTTCCAGTAGAGCAGACCCTGAAATCTCCGTCAATTCTTTGGGAAATATTGATTTTATGAACTACGAGTCACAGCAGGTCTCCGAGCCGCAATTGACCCATCAGCAGCAGACCCTGCAGCAACAGTTTGCACCATATAACGGTCATCTTAGCCAGCAGGAATCCTCGCAAAAACACCAATTTCAGGTTCAAGAGGACATGCAGCAGACAGTAGGGCAGATAACGCAGCCACAACAAAGCACTTCCACACAAGAAGTCAAGAAGCGGGCTGACGAAGAAGCTATCAATCGCTCGCTTTTGCCAGAAAGATCAACAGTGTCAAAAGGTAAGTACTCACTTAACGATTTTCATATCATGAGAACTTTGGGCACTGGCTCTTTCGGTAGAGTCCACTTGGTGCGCTCAGTTCACAATGGACGGTATTACGCGATTAAGGTGTTGAAGAAGCAGCAAGTGATTAAGATGAAACAGGTTGAGCACACAAATGACGAAAGACGGATGTTGAAATTGGTTGAGCACCCCTTCTTAATCCGAATGTGGGGTACGTTTCAAGACGCGCGAAACTTGTTTATGGTTATGGACTACATCGAAGGTGGAGAGCTTTTTTCCTTATTAAGAAAATCGCAACGGTTCCCTAACCCAGTTGCCAAATTCTATGCTGCGGAGGTCACTTTAGCCATGGAGTACTTACATTCTCATGACATAATTTACCGTGATTTGAAGCCGGAAAACATATTGTTGGACAGGAACGGGCACATAAAGATCACTGACTTTGGCTTTGCCAAGGAAGTGTCGACTGTGACGTGGACTTTGTGTGGTACCCCAGACTACATTGCACCCGAGGTCATTACTTCAAAACCTTATAACAAGTCAGTGGACTGGTGGTCTTTAGGTGTGTTGATCTTTGAGATGTTGGCAGGCTTTACTCCATTTTACGACAACACCCCAATGAAAACCTACGAGAAGATCTTGTCTGGCAAAATTACGTTTCCCAGCTTTTTCAATGATGATGTTGTTGATTTGTTAAGGCAGTTGATAACAGCTGATTTGTCCTCGAGACTAGGTAACTTGTTGAACGGTCCAGCAGATATTCGTAACCACCCTTGGTTCAGCGAAGTTGTTTGGGAGAAACTTTTGGTAAAGGACATCGAGACTCCTTACGAGCCTCCTATCACCGCGGGCGTAGGCGACTCCTCTCTTTTCGACCATTACCCCGAGGACAAGTTAGACTACGGCTGCGGTGGCGAAGATCCTTACGCGCACTTATTCCAAAATTTCTAGACGTTTTTTGAGTCTGCTTAACATAGATGAAGGTCCAAGTGACAATTGACGTACACATGGTTAACAACCTCAGATAAAATATACCGTTTCTTCTTATTGACCGTAACTGATTTACACAGAATGGCGAGGCGCGAGAATCGGGTAGCGCGTCATCACATCCATAATATTTTATAATGGCTCGAGTCTGTGTTGATGCCATTCCATTTGCTTTGGAAGAAAGTTTCTGTATATATCACAACTTCACCCCTCAAAGGACTTCGCGTGAGACTACCAAGTCGCTAAACGCTCACGTCCTAAACACCTTCTTACACTCCAAGCAAACATAAAATAAGATCATAGAGGTGTCCTTACGCTTTTGCTGAGACTGGAAGAAGACACACTCATGATTGCCACAATATGGACAGATTTTGTTGGATCTAGGCAAAGTTGGGTCAGAACCAATGTCTTGGACAACACCCGCTGTCTCACCGATATTTGTGATCAACTCATGACGGTAGACCTTGGCGTTTTCTGCCAACTCAGTGTAATCACAATTCCTGCACGAGTAGAGAAGCCTCGCGTTATCCTTGTCTTCTCTTGGATACAACATGTTGTTGCATTCTGCGCAGAAACGGAAAGAAGCCATGGTGTTGTACCAGACGTGATCGTCATGAGTACTTCCAGTCAATAAGACATATATGGGTAAGCGCACGACTTTTTTTTATAAATCAAATAATCCGAGCCATCATCTGAGCTTTGGTTTCAAGAGCACGACCGAAATACCGTACGAGATAGACACAATTACAAAATTAAATTTATTTAAAAGTGGATCTTTTTCAGTGGAATTGAAGTTTTCCCATGAGGTTGCACCCAACGCACCTGCACCCGTACCTCTCTTAATGAACGCGAGTTCAGACAAAGCCTATCAAAAGAAAAAAGGCTGAGAACACGAAGAAAAATTTTACGAGTCAAAATTTGATACACAACATGTTGCGTCAGATCGCCAGACCAGCCTCAAGAGCATTTGCCAGATCCAGTGCACGCTTTTCGGTGCGGTTCAATTCGGCTGCCGCTGAGTCCACTGGCGCCTCTGTGGATCCTAAGATCAGTCAGATCGTCGATCAGATCTCCACCTTGACATTGTTGGAGACCTCCTCTTTGGTTTCCGAGTTAAAAAGCAGATTGAACATATCCGACATCGCTCTTCCATCTGCCGGCGCCGCTTCACAAGCCCCAGCTGCTCCTGTTGAGGAGGAGGTGAAGGAGGTTGTTGAGGAGCAGACGATCTTCTCTATCAAATTGGAATCTTTTGACGCCAAAGCCAAGCCTAAGATCATCAAAGAAGTTAAGGGCTTGTTGGGCTTGTCATTGGTCGAATCCAAGAAGTTCGTGGAGGCGGCTCCAAAGGTGTTGAAGGAGAATGTCGCCAAGGAGGATGCCGACAAGATCAAGGCAACCTTGGAAGGTTTGGGTGCCAAGGTTGTCTTGGAGTAAACTCCGTTCATACATTCACACAACTTGTACATATAGAAATACAGATTGCCGCTGCAGATCTCCCCCTCCTCTTAACAAAGGTCTATTTATTCACACACAAATTGTTAATTATAGACCAAAGTGTGAAGACAATCCGATTTATTCATACATCTTTTGTTGTAGCAAAACTTTTGACAAACGCCAAAGAAAATTTACAGTACTCAGGCTTTGAGCTTGTCCAATCTCACTTGGGGCAGAATGCCTGTATTGTGCCACCTCAGGCCTTGCGCACTGGAGCTCAAACCATATATCACCTGCAACCGGCAATGCCCGAAGTTTTTAAGACCGTCGCTACAAAATGAAGTACGAACAAGGTTTTTCAGCCGCCACTATCCGCGATTCCATTCTTTTGATACCATCCGTGTCTATTGCAAATATTCCACAATTAGCGCTGGATCTCTTGTTGCATACTCTTGATTTCGAAAAAATCGCCATACTTTCAGACGAATATTTGTATCCGTTTGTATCTCCAGTTGACCACGCATCTACATGTCATACACCTGGGGGAGTTTCATTTGCTCTCGAGGTCTTCTATTGCAAGATCGAAAACATCACTTTATTGCATCAACGTGCGCCTCTTATGCCCGGTTTCGCTACTAGACATGTCTCTGAAGTGATCATGCCCTTTGTCGAAGCATCTCTGTTCAATCATGTCATAGTCATGCATCTGTTGGACGCTGGTTTGGTTCAGGAGGTTGTCCCGGGAGATATACAAACATTCACATCCGAGGATGTATTGACGGAATCCCTCAGCTCACTAAAAATTTCGAAGACGCCCACAAATCCATCCTCTGTAATGGCTCGGAACACGTCACCTTATGCTGAATCCCTCGTGGACAAGATTCTTAAAGTTTCAACGCTCACTCTAATGGTAATTCACGCTTACGAAGGTGATAACATTTCCGATGCACAGGTTATGTGTAGGGATATTGCCAAGTTATTAGGGCTAAACGTGACAGAATGGAAAACACCCGTCAGCTGGTTCGGAGTCTACGGCGATAAGCCTGTTCCGCTGGCAATGGAGGAGGGAATGTATGGTTAATATACGTGGCACAGGTAACTTTGAGCTCGCGGGAGATTCATCCACGTTTTCTTCCTGAGTTAAAACCGGGCCTAGCTTCTAAATCAGCTTCTACCATGTCTTTACTAACCTCACTTAACAGTGTATTAGCTTGGTTTAGAAGCGTCAAAGACTGAGCTGACGTATTCCGCTGAAAATCATCGCCGATGCCAGACACAAAGCCCAAGTTTTTCATAAATTTATCTAGCCGGCTGTCGCTTTTAGCGAAGTCTGTATCAAGCATAAACAAGTCCAACTCTTCTTTCGGTGCGCTTTGGTTATACGGTGAGAATCTTGGCCTGTTGTTATACTCAAACTTGGGCAAAATTGAGAAACTAGAACTGTTCAAGAAAGGGGGTGATCCCGTTTCAAATCTGCCCGAGCTAGAATTGGGCACATTCAAATCAGGAGCAGGGTGCTGCTGACCTGGCTTAAGCTGGGTGCTGCTGCCGAAGCTCTCTATGACTTCGGTAATCTCGCTATCAACAATGTTTATGCCATTTTCAATTCGATAGAGATCCCATGTGATACGGCAAGGTGTTGAAGTCTTCAGATATAACTCCAAGAGCTGAGCGATTTTGGAAGTGTGCTTGGCTGCGTCTAATGGATTTAGCAGTATCATGCAAGGAAAGTTCAAAGACATCACTATGAAGTAGTCCATAAATGGGTAATTCATCATCATAGATGTTGAGCCCAAATCGAAGATCTGCCGGTTGGAAACACAGGCATTAGTATATTCCAGGTTTCTGATGTGTATGAGACTTTTTGAGACATTGCTGTTCTTCATGTGTATCAACCTGACACTTACCGCACACCAAATCATATTCATGCAAATATGAAGATATGCTACCATCGGTGACTGATTGGCGTAAATTTCACAGTGAGATGGAAGTTCTGCTTTCCACCTACTCAATTCTTTTTGAAAAAAAGCGAGCGTCAAAGATCCTCCAGCCGAACCATCCATCGAATCATCGTAAGCATCCTCAGTGCTTATGTTACATGTAAGCGCCATGTTCAAAAGGCAGACCAATTTGAGTAACTCGTTGAAGATCAGAAGACAGTGACCCGCTTCCAAGGTGCATGACTCATTAGAGCCAAATGATTTCCAGGACTCCCACTCTTCCCAGCCTTCATCACAGATGTTCGGCGTAGGCCAATCGTTAGCACGTACTAAAGGGCTACGCCCCATGCGTGCAGCTAAAAGAGTATTCACCAAGTACACTGCCGCCCAAGTTCTTTGCCGGCTCGTACTATCAAAGTTAGCGCGTGAAGATTGCGAAGTCTTCTCGTTATATTTTGCCAACGGCCTCATCAATCTAACGTCAATTGCCATTCTAGAGCTACTCAGGATCAATACCCATGCATTATCCCAGTCGCCCGCCTTATAAAAGTACAAAGCCAACAAAACCATTCCTTGCATTGTCTCAATGGACGTCACAGGAGCACATTCAAGGGCAAGAACTGCGTTACGGGCATACGAAAAAGCCAATCTGGGATTTTCGCCAACTCGTTCGAGCGCCGCTACAGACCAAACAAGTGCAACGACACTACAAAGCTGGAGATCGGGCAGAGCTTCCTGAGATTCCTGTAACCGGACCACATTGCGAATGATTTGGACCCTATCGAGCATTGGCATCCAAGAATGGTATACCTTGAAATAAGAATCAACTAATTCTCTGAGATCCTTCGGAAATCTATAAATCTCTAAAGGAATTTTAACCTGGCCAGCTTGGTTAATGTTTCCGCCCATGATCAGAGATGAAATCGCAAAGATAGTGCCCACTCGAAAGGGGTTCTTTTCTCCCGTGTCTAGAAGGGAGCTATACTTGTAGATGGTGGCACTCGAGAAACCAGAGATCTGCTGTGAAAGCCCATGATAATGCAAAGCCACAGGAAGAGCATCCTCCTGATGTTCAAAATCGCCGGGACTGAAATGGAAGATGTCGTTGTACAAAAGTGACTCATAATCAACATCCACAAATGCGAAATCAGCAAATGCCGCATGTGTTGTCAAAGCTAACCCTGTTTGCTCCTCGACAGATTTTGAAGGCACATCTCCGGATCCGTGAAGTCGATTTGATGCATGATCGAGCAATGAAGATCCCGCTGTTTTTTTAGCATCTGAGCTCTGATTATCTGGGGTGCTTCTGACGCTACTTTTATGTTCTTTTCCCTCGGGCTTATACTGCATGGCAAAATTTGAAAACTGTTTGAATGGAGCAGAGTTCTGCCATACAGCTACGTACTCATTTGTGACGGAGAAAAGTGTTTCGTGCAGATTCACAACTTTCGATATAGCTGTTAGAAGTCCGGCACCGCCCTCCAGTGCAGGTGAAATTAGGTGGCCAAGAAGAGCTTGATAAGCGCTCACCTGCGATTCTAAACTGCTGATGTACCCTGTCGGAAGGCCTCTTTTCTTTGACTTTTTGAAATAAGTGCATTTGATCTCGTTTCGGTAACAATTTGTACAAATTGGGGACTTACCATCGCACTTGGCACGCTTCGATCGACAATAGTCACATGCCGTTGTGATCCGACTTTTCTTTGTCTCACTAGACATGGCTTGATTTTCTGTTCACTTACAATGAAGCAAAATTTTTCATGCTTTCGGCAAGTGCAATCTGCCTTTCTAGTTGGTGGAAACTCGCAAGTTGAGTGTCCTTTTGGCGTACGCTTCTTCACTTCGATTTCAAGTGAGGGATGATTGATGACAATTAAATGAAACCAAGAGAACGCTGGTTTGCGTCAGAAAGAGTAGCTCTAAGGTATTTAAATCAAGATATCAATCAGCTAGGCAACCGATGCTCGGAAGAGGAGTGCTGTCAAATGTCGAAGATGAAATCTCCTTACATGATCTTGATGCGCACCCCAGATTGTCCCCACGCTCTTGCGATTGGGACTGTGGACGGAAAAACGTTTTCCCGAGCATGTCACATGGGCCTTAAATTTTGTAAGGATTAACCTGAAACACAATCTATCGTTTATTGATCAAAAAAAAAAAAAAAAGGAAGGCACTTGTTTCAAAAGCAATCGGTTTAAGCTTGTCATGATTATCTCACTATCGTGAAAGGGTTTGTGGCTGCATATTTTTATGACTGCTTGCTATTTGGGAACACTCGCCGATGTGGTGTTACGTTGAGCGGGATCTTGAAAATGCTAATTTCTAGCTAAATCTCGATTGGCTTTAAGCTAGGAGAGATCTCAAATTTAGCTCCTGTTTTTTCCTTAATTTCCTCGATGCTAGAATTTGGGTCATACTCAACAAGTATCAACTTTTCCTCCACAATGTCAAAGACGGCTAGGTCTGTGATCAACCTAGAAATACACCGCTTCCCGGTCAACGGAAACTCACAAGACTCAAGAATTTTGGGTCTTCCTTTTTTGTCAACATGCTCCATGACAACAACAACTCTAGTTTTTTCTGGATTGGATACTAAGTCCATGGCGCCCCCCATTCCCTTTACTCTACCGGGTAACCCCCAGTTGGCTAGGTCTCCTTTCGAGGACACTTGCATTCCACCGAGGATTGCCAAATCAATTTTGCCACCACGAATCATGGCAAAAGACTCTTCTGAGCCGAAAAGCGAAGCTCCCGCAGCCAAAGTTACAGTCTCTTTCCCGGCATTGATCAAATCGGCGTCTTCCTCTCCCTTTTTTGGGTATGGACCCAAGCCTAAGATCCCGTTTTCAGATTGTAGTGTTACATTGATTCCCTTCGGCAAAAAGCTGGGGGCTAGAGTCGGCATTCCAATTCCCAAATTGGCAAATGACCCGTCGACAAACTCCTGCGATGCTCTTTTCACGATCTTCTGTCTTTTTAGTTCTGTTTCGTTTGTGGGTTCTCCTTCTATGAACGACTTTATGTTCGCTTGGTCATTCGAAAATTTGAGAATCTCAATGTCTTTAGGCGTCGTACTTTGGATGACTCTATGAACATAGATCGCCGGTAAGTGAATATTCTCGGGAGCAATCTCTCCCGGCTCAACAATGTTCTCGGCTTCCACGATGGTTAATTTGGCGTTTCTACCAAACGCGCTGTTGAAGTTTCTAGCAGCACCACGGAACCAACAGTTACCCAAAGTATCAACCTTGTAAGCCTTGACAAACGCAACATCGCCATAGATCGCATGTTCCAAAAGATACTTGCGGCTGTCAAACTCGCGAATTTCTCGAGGGGAAGAAGTTTTCAAGACGTTACCTTTCTCGTCGTATCTCACGGGCAATTTACCTTCTTCAAGCCAAGTGCCTACACCAGTAGGAGTGTAGAAAGCAGGAATACCGGCGGCGCCAGCACGGACTCTTTCTGCCAAGCTTCCCTGAGGTGTCAATTCCAAATCTATCTTCCCAGTGAGATATAGCTTTTCGAAAGTCCTATTACCACCAATATATGACAGGATCATTTTCGTAATTTGACCCGTAACGAGTAATTGAGATAAGCCTCTTCCGTCTAAGCCGGCATTGTTAGAAACAGCCGTAAGGTTCTGAATATCTGTTTTTTTTTTGAGGCCATTTATCAATGTATCAGGAACTCCACTAAGCCCGAATCCGCCACTAAGTAATACCGAGTTCGACTCGATTCCTTCCAACGCCTTATCGATGGAAGAAACGACCTTACTCCGACTTGTGGCCATGAATCTAGTCCAAATAAAGCTCTTTTCTTTCAACCAAGAACTTCTCACTTTATACATTGCTGCTGGACTTACTGAGTCCAATCTTTACCAGATATCATGAGCTATCTATATATCACAGCGCTCGGATAAATGCTTTTCCGAAGGCACGGACCCGAACGTGCGGGCACGGAAAATCGTTCTGCCCAAAACTTTCAAAAAAATTCACACAAAGCTATGGTATTCTTGTTGGGCAAAGCTTTGAAAAATGGTTATGCTTGATAAAGTATACCTGACAAAAACGAATGTCTTCGGCTCATACTCCTACAAATCTGTACGTGCCTGTACGTGCTACCCCGGATTTCATAGATCTGAAGCGCGGGGCATAAGTTGTAACTTTAAACGAGTCGCGAACGCGTCATATTGAATTATGATGATGCGCTTGAAACTCAAGAGTATAAGTTATTAAATATT
Organism: Metschnikowia henanensis; assembly: GCA_030674755.1. NCBI lineage: Eukaryota > Fungi > Ascomycota > Pichiomycetes > Serinales > Metschnikowiaceae > Metschnikowia > Metschnikowia henanensis. The sequence goes on along the minus strand of JAKUBE010000218.1, from coordinate 1,644 downwards.
CGTAAATTAGTATTAAGTCATAAGGTGTTCGATTTTAGTCTAAATCAGCGACGGGTAAGCCGTCATCATTCAAAACGTATTTCCCCTTCCCGAAGATCTTCAAATCTGCTTGAGTCTTTTCGATCAAACATTTTTTGGCATGCGAGTCAGTGATGATCTTGAAATGCCATCTTAAATACCAGTCATCTTCTTTCATGTTATACTTTCTGGCCCGTTCGGGTCCCAATTTCACCAAGTCGAACAATAAGGGAGACTTGACGCCAAAAACGGCATCGGAGAACTCATAAGGATCTCCGCGATGGTATAACGCAGTAATCAACTTATCGAACCCCAACTTCTCGATTATAAAATGAATATGTGCCGGTCTGAAGGGATGTCTGTTTATACGTTGCAAAAACTTGCCCACTGGACCATCGTGTGGGATAGGGTATGGAACTGGACGTGTGGCCTTGATGACAAAGGATCCGTCTGCTTTTGAATGCACGATACCTCTCATATCTGCCTCCTCGCGGTCAGGATATTGCGTGTCGTAGAGCCCATTCTCGTCACACTCCCATAAATCGATCTTCGCGCCCTCTATAGGGTTACCTTCTGTGTCTGTTAACAAGCCCTCGATGAGAAGAGGCTCTCCTTTGCCCTCAGAGCAGATTGAGGTCTCGTGCTCATGCTCAATCGCGTCGTGTGTATGGAACGGACCAAGCAAAGTGCCCACTGTGGCATTTTCAGGTTTTGGGTGTGACAATCCGTCGACTAAGACAGACAATCCCAATACGTCTGATAGCAAAACAAACTCTTGGCGGATATCCGAGCACATTTTCCCGACCTGAGTCAAAAACTCAATACCGCTTTCCCATTCGTCAACAGTGAGTCTTGTTTCTCTTGCAAAGTCGTGCAAGTGGCTTACCAACCGTTCCAAGATAAAAACTAATCTCAAATCTTTGTGCTGCGAATTGATCGCGACAGTGTTCTCTGTGATGGTATCTGTGCTCATGTCCAGCAATTGCAATTTGCCGTCAATATATTTCACTGGCATCTTGCTATATTTCTGATATTTGTTTCCTTAGTATTCTTGCAATTCTTTTAGACTGAATGAAACATCTCACTTATAAGCGAAACCATCCGGAAAAGCGTTGTTCCCCTTGTGCGAAAAAAATCTGTGGGGTAAGCCTGTCGAGCCATTTTTTGGCACCAACCGATTGAAATGCCACCATTTCTGTCATGATGGGGCAATTCAACAACATTCTGGTTTTTTTTTTCTTTTCCTAAAAGATGACAACCAAAAAGCCCTCGGCAAAATAATCGGTCTTTTGATCTACATACATTCTCAACGGTTGAGAGTCTTTATTGTAAGCTACGGAAGAAGCTTCTTTTTTGATAACACTCCAAAGGCTAATCACGTAAATGTTGAAGAACACCATCTTTAAAAAGTCTACATCAAAGTTCGCCATCCGTGAACTCTAGATTAGTAGTTTAAAGCATATTCAATGGCAGCAGTGTAGCCGTAGACACCCAATCCCGCAATGACTGCAATAGCCTTATCCAGAAGATACAGATGGTGTCTGAAGGGCTCTCTTTGGTGGACATTTGTGATGTGAACCTCGATGAATGGAATGTCCGTGGCCAACAATGCGTCACGGATCGCCA
>JAKUBE010000217.1:0-19100 GCA_030674755.1 Metschnikowia henanensis | reverse complement strand
CGCCTCAGTACTCGCCTACGTCGCCAAGTTACTCGCCAACTTCTCCACAATACTCGCCAACCTCACCCCAGTACTCGCCAGGCTCACCTGCATATTCGCCAGGCTCGCCACTGTACTCTACAGCAAAGAAGGAAGAGGAGAAGAAGTAGGGAGACTCTGCAGATGTGTACATTACTATAAAAACAATTCTGTCTTCGGACGTGTCACTAATGAATATATTCCATGTGAAACAACTTTTAGGTATGTAAGCACTGCTGTCTTTGAAGAACAGCACTAAACAGATTGTCCTGCATGGAAACAAGCACCCGGCTCATCTCTTAATGGATTATATGGAGAATGCAGAAACATCAATCGAGGCAACAAAACACTCATCATGTCAAAACCGACGCCAGGTGCAGGCTCTATAAAAGATATCGAGCAAAAAAAACGAGAGGTCTTCAAGCCGTTGCTCGACAATCCCTTCTCCAAAGGCGCACAGTGGCCGGCCATAGATCGAGCCGTGTCTGAAACTATTATGCAATGTTTGGGCCAGGTGCTTTCCAGTTATGGGAGTTACTTAGAAATAAAAAAATTACACAAAAACAAGAATATCCCTGTGCCGGAAGTGGCGGCGAAAATCACCATTGGATTCAATTCCACAGTCAAGAAACTAGAGGAGCAGGCCCGGCCGAATCGTGCTAAACTACTAGGTAAAAATCTGGGGAAAGCTCGCAAAAACCTGAAAAATTCAGAAAATCTGGAAAACCTGAAAAACTCGATGCCCGCAGGCTATGTCAAGTACGTGTTTGTGGCAAAATCCGATATCAGCACGTCTCTTCTCACAAGCTGTTTCCCATTGCTTACATTTTCTGCCTCACGATCAGCACAAGATCGTGTGAAACTTGTAGAGTTGCCCAAAGGCGCCATGGGGAAGCTTTCGGCGATTCTAAAAACGGAAAATGTGGGTATTCTCTCGCTTGAAGAAAACTGGGCCGGTGGAAAAGTGCTCTTTGATATTGTGGTTAGCAATGTTGGCGACGTAGAAGTGCCATGGCTAGCAAACCTTTTCGACGATACGCCGGAACAAATTTATGAGAAACCAAACATCAGGTTTGTCAGGACGTATGTGCCTGTGGGAAAGATCAACACAAAGAAAAAGGGAATCTTGAAAAAGAAGAAAAACAGAAAGAGCGAGAGGAGCAAGGGTGTTATGAGCGTGGATTGAGCGAGGACAGAAATTGAGGCCACAATCTTTGGGAAAACTTGTTCAACCGTCGATCTTAAGATAAGAAGTCGAGTTGGGGAAGTCAGCTCTAAGTGGGTTGTGATTTGAAAGTAAAACTAATATTTGCGACAATCCGATAGCGAACCAGTATAGTGACTGAAAGACGAAACGCACGTTGAAAAAAGAGATAACGTACGCAAAAGCGATGAAAAAGGGCAGACACAATCTCAATTAAGTCAACATTAGGGCAAAGGAGGTAACATAGGGGCAAAGATCGAGCTCTTAGTGTTGTATAATTTCCCCGCCATTTCAGTATATCCCGAGGCCCATAATCTCTAGACTACTGAGGTAATGGTTGCGGATCGCTTGTCTCGAAAGACGGACCCGGAAGTTTGATGTGTTTGCGAGTGTTTGGTTCAAATATGCACACTCAATGAATCTAAAGAAGCAAACCTTTTGCCTTACGTCCATCATAATGCGAGTAAGCGTATCTGCTGGAATCCAAAAGATTGTGAGTTGTGTCATAAATCCAATGCATGACAATTGTCTCTAATGGTGGTCCTGATCTGGAAACTGTACCGAATCTCATGAAATGTAATTTTTCTCTCACTTAGCCCTTTATGAGATCATCTCTGAATTTGTCCTTATGGTCGAACTCTTCCCCGAATATACTTCAAATCCCCATTTCCTCGCCTCTAACACACTGGGGAAGTGAATCCCACGGCCCAATTGTATGAGCCCACTACCAATAACATGGCTACAAAACAGGTGGACACAGACACCGCCCCATAGAAATAACTATGGAACAGTTCCAACGCACAAAGCTCCACCACAAACGTAGATACGGTCGTGAGACAGCCGCAGAAGCCGTCGTCCAATCCAGTGAGAACATGGCAGCTCAAAACGCCCGAAACAATCGGCACCAGGCTAGATTTGCGCAGTCTGCCACGTGCCAATAAAGAAAACACCGCCAAAAGCACCGTGCCGCCGAAATTGGCCGCGTACGTGCCGACGGGAAAGTTTTTTACCCGCGGATTGAGGTACTTCGAAAGCCAGAACCGCGTCCAGGCGCCCCACGGAGCGAAAAGACACGCAAATGTCCAGGAACGCCAGTTTCCGTCTTTTTTCGTGGCTACAAGAACAACCACCACGATATACGAAACAACACCAAAACACGCGCACGTGATCTCCGCCGCCCGGTAGCTGTTTGCGCCGAATCTCCAGGCGTATTTTTCAAAGGCACGGGCGAAATGCGAGCCTGCCCGAAACCCGCCCACAGAAATCCCCAAATGGGCCAAAACAACCTCCATTATCCCCAAAACGCCGTAACCTGCCGTGGGATAATTTGCCGTGGATGGCGGGAGATTGGCGCCTTTCGTAAACGCCTCCAAAATGAAGCTCGAGAAGCTTGAACACGAGCCACAGAAACCGGTCGTGATTCCCGCATATATAGGAATGGCCGCCTTGGATGCATACACGGGCTTGTGGCGAGTGTCGTCAATAAGAGCCGCCCATGTTTTCTCGGACTCGACCGCCATGCCCATGACTACACATGCTACGAAATTGGCCCACACCACGCCTTCTAGAAACGAGCCGTTGTAGGACGTGAGCACTATAAGCCCTTTTCGGGCCAAAACACCGCAGATCGAGCCGAACAATATCGCCAAGTACGTGTTGAGCGTCTTGGGCGGGCGTCTAAAGTCCAAAGACCGTTTTTCACTGGCGCCAGAATACGTCATATTAAGTCCTTCTGGAAGTGCCTCGCCATAGGATTCTGCCTCGAGCTCCTGGAGCTGGGACTCGGCCGTCTGGCGCCGCTCGAGCCGCTGCGAGGCACGTGACCGAAGCAGGCCCGGTGGAGACATCAACAATCGAGAAAAAGCGTGTTTACGTTTTACATCTAGTCTGTTTACTTTTGGAGATCGGCTCGGCAGGGCACTCTTTGGGCTCACGGCTGAGGATGTATGTGCAGGTCTGCAACACATTGAGGCCTTGGGCAGGAATGACATAATAATAGAGTGGGGCGATAATTTGGGCAGAAAGGTTTGCGAACACAGAGGTTTGAGTAAATCAAAAGGCGGATTGTTTTATCCATTGAGCGTTATTTTTTTCAGTTTACTAATGCTGGGGCTCGGGCTGCTTTGTCCCTTCCTTTGTCACCTCACTTGTCAGATTTTGATGTTGCTTCAACAGCACTTCTTTTGTTTTTCGAAAAAAGTACTGAGAACGATAGCCGTCTGAAAAACTTTTCAATGAAAAATTGACAACCGCAGTGATTTCGTATTGGAAAATAGCTTGTTGTCTTTGAGTTCACTGAGGCAGGGCAAATCGCTTCTCGTTTCGAACACCCCCTTTGCCGAGACGTTTCATAGAAAGACAAGTCTAGTTTATTTCTCCTTTGCAGACGCATGTCGTAAAATAAGAGTGACCCAAAAAAAAAGACAGTCAGGCTGCTGAATTCGATAACCTTTCACAAAACCTAGCCAGCTTCACCTGAGGAAGGGGAAAAACCTGATAACATGCGAATTCAATGTCTGAATCATCTGGAACCAAGGGACAATCCCCAGAGAAATTTATTGAACTTAGATCACACTAATAGGCCGAGTCAGCCAAAAAAGGAATGTCGAAAGTGCTTTATATTCGTGCTGCCTTGAAAGGCTACCATACAATTTTTGCTAGCTCTCACGTCTTAGAAAGTTTCCAATTACATTTCATGAGGGGGCATTGTGCAGGTATGAGCTTATAAATGGCACGGTAGAATTCTCCGTTCTCCTTGTAAAAAGAAAGGACAATCGAAAACTCTTCTAACAACAAGTTTTCAAAATTGTGTTTATTGTGACTGCGGACCCAATCATTCTCTCAGCCATCCAGGATTAAGCTATAGAAACAGTCAGTAGTGACTGTTATAGATTTCTACGCAAATTCACGACTCGCGCCAGCTAGCCATTTTTCTTTGAGCCGCACAACAACATAAATACACGGTTAAAAATGACCCTGGCTTAGCCGTGCGTATGCAACGATATTGAGACCATACTACTGCAATAAAATTAAAAAAATGAAAAGCCCTCTTCCCAAATAGCAAACAACATTGGCGCATTGCGATACCGTGTGTTCATATGACTCATCGACAGGAGAGCCCCGCACTATGCAAATATCGATCTAGGCCCGACCCTCACTACTTATCGTAAACCTAAATTCCTCGTAAGAAGCAGCACTGCACGGCGCATTACGAGGTGGTGGCAAACGCGCTGGGAACAAGGCTCAAAACCCAAATATCGCTGCAAATTTTTCAAAGCGAGAAAAATCCAAAATTTAAGATTATAACATGATGAACGGAACGATTAAGACCTCCTTTATTGTGTTGGAGCTTGGATGTGAGATATTGTAAGAGATGTCAATTTCTCAGATGTAATTATTCGCAAAAGCTTAGTCCGAGCTATCTTGTATTTGGGCAGTCAACTACAATCATGAAACGCACACACAAGGCACATGCTAAAATCTTATGAATCAGACATAAAAATAAAAAGCAGTGTTCACTTAGAGAGCCTTTCGGCCCGCTGCGGAATTTGAGGGGTTCTTCATGCGGAATTTGCGAGGCGAAGCTAGCAGCGTAGCCCGATAGCGCTATGTGCAGTCCCGCGATCGAAGTGAGTATTGCCCGAGCTTTCGCCCGAGCTTAACCCCTAATGATTTTAGTCTCCATAATGGACAGTGAAATGTATTTTGGCGGCCAACTGGTTTTTTCAAGCATGCTCTTAAGATATAAATGCAAAGCCTAAAGCTGCTAACTGAAGAAAATACTTAATGCCTCCAGAGTGTGTGCTTTATTTTCTCTAATTATACAGCCTCCCATATAGATCAAGAATGCTCCAGAGTAGCTGTGCCATAAATAAACAAAGGGGCGGGCTCCCCTCAATTCGCATAATTTATGTTCTACATGCTCTGCGTCAACGGTGGCGACTTTTCAAGGCTGAGAATTTTCAACAACGAACGTGAATAATGGGGGTACTTTATGCTCATCAAACTTCTCCACCACCAATAACATTTTAGCAAGAGTGATAAAATAGGGGAGATGCAAGCAGCCGAAGCTAGCCAATTCTCCAAAATCTGTATTTTTTGCTCAAAAGTTGCCGATATTGTGCTTCAAAAATCAGACATTCCCCTATATCCAACGTCATTTTGAAATTATTCCTCGACTCGTTCACCCTTAATGCAGGAGTGCACACAGCTGCAACGTGCTTATGCAGATGCAGCCCAAGCCAGATGCTCTCTGCCTTTTTCTGTCATTTTGACCTCAGCATTCTTCGATAGTGGCGAAACTATTTCGATCAGAAGGCTCTTCGGCCAATAATCACGTATAAACAAATACTATATAAATACTAGCTGAGACCCAGTTTTCGTGCGTATCAATTTCATTATCACAAACACGTCTAGCTCTCATTATGGCAAGCACCGTCCTGCGGAACTCAGCCCCCGGGTCTCGATCCGAGCCCGTATTCACCGAGACATATAATCCAATTTTAAATAACGAATATCCCAATTCTGACCGACACTTGGAATTGCCAAATGCTCCTGACCTAGATGCGCTGTCATTGAGCTCAATGGCGCTTTCAGAGGCCGAAACGTATCTTCCTGAAATCGGCCGGAATTTGACCTTGCGTCTTCCGCAAACTTATCAGGAAAATTTTGTCTCATATGCGCCTTATATTGTTAGACAAAGGCAAGAGGATAATACCGAAGACGACTACGATGACGATGCGAATACCGTGATTTCAAGGCCCGAAGGACGGATGCTTATGCAAAGACACACCTCTGCTTATAACCAATTGAGGACCTTGGTGGTGGCTCTGCAAAGAATCAAAAACAGTATGTACGTTTTTCTGGATCTGAAGTCGTTTGATGCATTTAAGAGATTCAAAGCGCAAAGCAAGAGTTCAAGGAGGAGCTCGCATAATCTGCTAGAAAGTCACCTGAATGGTTCTCATGATATGACTCACAGCGACAACGACCGCCATCTGCTATCGCTGTCTTTAGACCTAGAATTGCTTGAAAGAAGCGCTGGTCTAGGAATGCCGCTTTTGAAAATCGAGGTTCCATACATGTCTGCGTTCCGCCCAAAAACGCCGTTCATGATTTTCCGCAAATATGCAGAAAGACGGGACCTGGATGTGGACAATCTAAATGAAAGCGCAGTGTCGCCGGGGCTTTTTGATTTCTGCACGGTCAAGTTGAAAACACTCCAGCATGTCAAGAGGTACACGTTTTTGTTTGAGCCAGAGAATGGTTCTCCGTTCAAAGTCTTTGCCTTCCAGCACAATTACAGGCCATTTACCGATTTTACTTACAAAGACACGCGCTTTAGAGTATTTGGCACGTCCCGTACTACGTCGTATCCCACCTTCTATAACCCTGAACTTAAGCTTCAAGTTCTCGATGAAGACCAGTGTTCGCTCATGGACGGCCTTATAGAGAAGAAGACACAGAGAGACTTTTTCAGATTGGATAAGCCGAAAAAAGCAGTCTCCTTAGAAAATCTCGAGAACCCTGTTCCGTCGCCGGACAATAAACTTATTCGCCAGGTTTTGGAGAACGAGTATACTTCTTTTTACAGAAACAGTGTTCCCCATGAGATGCCTCCGTTTGGCAAGTTTGTCGATGCCCGTGTTTATGCAAAAGAGTCGCACGTAATCCCAAAGAAATACTCTGAAATCGGAAAGATTGCAGTTTATGAGGAAGGGGCTAAGTCCACAAATCTGATACACTCAGCAAGCTGCGGAATAGACTTGGACTCTCTTGTTTTGACGACCATCTTTTTGGCTTTGCGTGAGACCAGTATCAGGTCTACCGTGAAACGCGACGATATCGAGACCTATTGAAGAACTAAGAGGGTTCTGGTCTGGTTCGAGAAGCCTTATCAAGTTGTGCCATACCTAATCAAAATTGAGTTTTTCTTCGTTCGAGTATGTTTAGAGCAAGTCTGAGTCCAAAGCTGTATCGCTTGGCTTGTAAGCCATTTTGTTTTCTATTACACACTCTACTTCTTTATTTTTTAACTGGGCTTTTTGTCCGTAATTCGTCAAAGTAGCGTAGCAATTGTGTCTTCAAAAGCCGCAGGTTCATTTCTAGATTAAACGATACAGTATGTGGTTTTCATGTTTAGAGGGCATAATAGTCGCTGACAGAGGCAGATTCACAATCTCTAGACCATGAGGCACCACTGCATGTGCGAACGATTAAATCGATAACATTCAATGGTGGTATCCGATGGGACAATGTCTAAGTTTGATCAAACCAGTCTTGAGTGAACGAAAGATGTACCAGATGATATTTTACAATCGAAACAATCTTTAAAAATTGTCCATGTTATAATGAGGAGTGAATCAATTCGTCAGTTTCATACTGCTTGCGAGGGTGTAGGAGGTGGGAGAGAGGTTGCTTTAAGATTGCAATTAATGGGCGATGACCGAGCAAGTCTACGTATAATATACTAGATAAGTCAAAAAACCACGAATTGAGTCAAGTCAAAACGTTGCTTGTTATTGAGCAAAAATTCATGAGGAATAATGTCCCCTAGTATGGCCTTCGACTTGAACCAATGAGTGCAGTTATTTGGTAGCAGATACAATTGAACTTCGATTCCCCCTAAACAGCTACATACAAAACAAATACTTTCACGATGACTCGTGAACCGCCAAAGAGAATAATTCAAAAAGCTAGGCGACTCATACCGAGAAGGAACAAGCCACTCTCATATTGCACTGCGCTCCTGAAGAATCTTTGAGAAGATCTCTAAATTCTCTTCCAGCAGTTAAAGCATTGAAAAATGACGGGATAATTTATTTGGCTACCTTGTCTCTGCACCAAGATATGCAAGAAACCCACCTGGATTCTTTGTAAAACTATTGTCTTCAGGTGCATGCACTCTTGGCTGCTGAACTGAATAATGAATTCCATAAGCGCTCATAAAAAGCAGACATGTGGCAACAAAAAAACGCACACCCAAGAGAAGCGACGGGAGAAGGTCAGAAATGGGTGTATGAGCTGACTGACCTTTAGAAAAGAGAAAACGGAGTACGTCTTTTCTCCCATGCATCGCCCATTTGCGGTCGGGCGGGCTTACTGAGGAATAAGAAACGAAGGGCCTAGATTTGGCCATTTCGTAACCTACTAGTCAGCAAAAGCCGATACACTTGCTTATAGCCACATTCCAATTCCAAGGCAAAAAACTTGATTTTTCAAGTGACATGTTAACGAACGTGACGCGTTTGATCAGCCTTACATTGCGCGAGGTGGTGGTCTCCATCGCAATGTTGCTCGGATCACTGCTTCGCTTTTCGCTTTCAAATATTTTCGTATTTGACAAAGGCTGCCCGAAGTAAATCCAAACCATCCACTTTATAAAACAGCACAAAGCAGCTCCTCGATTCAAGACTCCTCTTTAATATACCCTTTCTCTCGCGACTGCAAGCAGGGCCGACGCGCGTTTTTCAGGAAAAGCGCGGCCCTATTCACGTCTCTCACCTTAAGTACCAGGCCCGCAGTACAAGAACGACGAATAACGAGTCTTTCAAGGACAGTGAAACCACCGGCACACGCCAAAAAACGCGTCTTTTCCCCCGAAAAAAACCACCTAAATCTCCCCAAACACACCATGACCACCTTCGCGCGCTCGCTCGATCTCCCCTGGGTCGAAAAGTACCGCCCGCACAAGCTAGACGATATAGTGGGCAACGAGGAGACGATCGAGCGATTGAAACTCATCGTGCAAGACGGCAACATGCCGCACATGATCATCCTGGGGTTGCCCGGGATCGGGAAAACCACGTCGATCCACTGCTTGGCGTACGAGTTGTTGGGCCCGCAATTGTACACGCAGGCGACGTTGGAACTAAACGCCTCCGACGACCGAGGCATTGACGTGGTGAGAAACAAAATCAAGCAGTTTGCGCAGACCAAGATCCTGTTGCCGCCCGGGCGCCACAAGATCATCATTTTGGACGAGGCCGACTCCATGACGCCGGGCGCCCAGCAGGCGTTGCGCCGAACAATGGAGGTGTATTCCAACACGACGCGGTTTGCGTTTGCGTGCAACCAGCTGTCGAAAATCATCGAGCCGCTCCAGCTGCGGTGCGCGATATTGCGCTACAACAAGCTCGCGGACGACCAGGTGTTGCTGCGGTTGCTTGAGGTGGCCAAAGCCGAGCAGGTGAAATTTAACTCTGAGGGGATCAAGGCGCTCATTTTCACCGCGGAGGGCGACATGCGCCAGGCCATCAACAACTTGCAGAGCACGGTGGCGGGGTTTGGCTTTGTGGACGACGTCAACGTGTTCAAGATCGTGGACCAGCCGCATCCGCTCGTAGTGAAAAAGATCTTAGGGGCGTGCATTTTGAACCGCTCCATCGACGACGCCGTGGACTTGCTCGACACGCTCTGGGACAAGGGCTACTCGGCGATCGACATCGTGACGCTGGCGTTCAAAGTGGCGAAAACGTTGCCTGGGATTTCCGAGCTGCGGCGGTTGGACGTGATCAAGGAGATCGGCTTCGTGCACATGCGCGTGCTCGAGGGCGTGCTGACGTACTTGCAGTTGTGCGGCATGTTGGCCAAGTTGGCGCTGTTGGAGTGACCGCCGGGGCCCGGAGACGGGGATAGAAGGAGGCGCGAGATAGCGAAGCAGTGAAAGTAGTGAAAGAAGTGGAGATAGCGAAAGTAGTGAAAATAGCGAGAGGACCGAGAAAGCGACAAGCCATGACAGTATTATTGCCTCTCAGTCTGTTCTGTCATTGTCTTTAGAAACAGCCTTAGTCTCTGTGAGACAACACGTGCTATAGCCTGAGTCAAAATATGATCTCGTGTTGTGTAGGCACATACTCCAACGTGATTTTCTGCAGTTCCACCTTGTTCTTTATGTCCCTTGTTCTTCGTATCCCTTGTTCTTCATATCCCTTTTCGCTTTCAACACGTGTACCTTTTTGATCGAATCAATCGCTGGCCTATTATCACAAGGATAACCGCGGTTTTTAAAAAGCCCGGTTCATTCAGTAAATTCGACATTCACAGTTTCGGCAGTAGCACAAAGGGCTACCTTTTCGGTGTTAGTGGTAGGGCGATGTCATAGATTGCAACTTAGACATCCAGCATACCGAAGAACCACCAAGCGTGGCTGACATTCCAGTAGTTGTTCTGCTCTTACAGTCATCGAGAGGTGCAGAATTGGCATCGCAATAACTAACCACTCCAAAAGTGGTCGAATGCTTATAAACGAAGCCAAAGTTTTGTGTACCGTTGGGATATTGAAGTACGCGTTATTCATATGTTTCTCCGTGCACAGTTCAGGTTGCTCCAGAGCCCCAGAATAATGTAGCTAATGTCAAATCTAACTGTGTTGGTAGCATAGAGAAGCTATCCAGTTATCAAACGGTATAGAGAATGGCCACATGGTTTTCCCAGACAAGGTTCATTAGCAGAAAAGTGTTTCTTAGTCGCTGGTACTTGCTCAGGGTATGAGGATTCCATACCTGGATCCCAAAGGAGCGACCCAATACAATCATTGAGGCGGCTTTTAGTAAACGTAGGACAAATCTGCACGTTTATTCCAAGAAATTTGCCGATGGGTCGTTACATCCTAGATCGTGCTCTCAACGCGTCCTTCACAGCGCCCGCTTCCTGGCGATTCTGTAAAGCGATGACAGGATCGTCAACAGAAAGAGAGAAGACCTCGGTCCTTTCCATCATTCTTACAGCAGAGACAAGGTCTGTCAACAGGCTTCTGAAATTGATTCTGCTGAGCTCGACATTGATCGTCACACCACAAGACACTTTGCTCTAAGCCATATGTTCCCTAGTAGAAAGTCCCATCAGCATCCATTGCCTCCCCCATGTCTCGATGCCACGGCTTCCAGCTTCAGAATAAAACCCAAACATCTTGAATTCACAGCACCGGCCTCACTTCGGCCGGTACGCGTCGCAGAGCAACTGGAAATGGTCGATCTGCTCGCGGATGAAAGCGTTGGCCGTGGCCTCGAACTCGTTGCCCAAAATCGTCACAAGCAAAAAGTAGTTGTTGAACAAAAACATCTCCCGCTGCGGCGCCTTGCTCTTGCTGGTGCCGAAAATGTGGGTGCTGGCTTTGGTGAGCGCCCCCTCGAAATCGTTGCGCAATCTGTTCACCGACATGCTGATTGGTTCGCGCAGAAACTGCTGTTTGTCCACGCCGGCCTCGTCCGCAAACGCCAAAAAAAACAACGCCAGTAAAAACTGCGCAAACTGCTGCGTGGTGTGGAGCGGCGCGTGGCTGGTGTGCGAGGACGCATGTAATAGGCTGTTTTTCCCCATGAAATTCTTCTTCAACGCCTCGCAGTTCACGTCGATGATGCGCGTGAACTGCGGCCACAACAGAAGGAGAAGCGTGTTGTGATAATCTTCCATGACCGGCACGTGGAACTGGTTGTGGAGGGTCAAGTTCTGTTTCTGGATCATGCGGATCATGAGCAATACGGCAAACGCATCGCAGGTGCCGATATGTGCAGCGGTGCCCGACGCGTATGCAGAAGAGACGCCGGTGCCTGACGCAAGCCTGGCGCCAAGCGTCGGGTGTGGCTGGTGCTGTGCAGATACGAGCCACGCTGCATACGCATGGCCCATCTGGAACACCCCCTCGAACATGAGGTGCGACCAGTCCCTGTTTTTCGCGGCCGCAGCGTCAAGTGTCGGGTCGAGCACGTGGAGCGCGTCGAACTTCTCGCTGCCCTGGTAGAAAAAGTCAATTGCAAACAAATATTCCACTATAACGTTGTCGAGCAACGCGCTGGAAAATTGCTTGAAGGCAAACTCGAGCCAGTACGCAAAGGGCGTTGTTTCGGCGATCTGCGACGGGATCGCCCGCAGCGCCTCGTCGTCGTCGCTGAGAATCCGCATTCTTTTTGGGACCGACAGAAAGTATTCGGGCAATGTGACGCGTGTCGGCGCAGCGGAGGCGCCCAAAACGGCAGGATTAACCGCCAGGGTCGGGCCCGACTGTGTATTGGCGGCTCCAGCGCCTATGGCGTCGAAAAAACCGCCTTTTCCAGCCTCCTGCGGGTCGCCTGTGCTGCCCAAAACAAACAGCAGGTCAACATTCTTGAGTTTGAGTTTCTGGAGCGAGTGGAGGTACTTCGCAAACCGCGTGGTGTAGTACCACTTCATCGTGTAAGTATACGCCAACTGGAGCTGGCTGGCGAGCTGCGGATTGCGGACTTTTAGGAAATAGTACACGTCTTTAATCTGCAAAAGATGGCTTTGCACGGCCTGTGACGACGCCATCACCGAGCGGCGCAATGCACGGATCTGCTCGATGAGGTGGTTGCGGATCCGCTCAATAGCCTTGGCCTCCAAAAGCTTGATTCCGTCCTGCAATTCGGCAAATACTTTGTATTCCTTATATCCAAACTCAGACAGCCCCAGCAAGAGCTTGCGGATGAGCTCCTGTTTTTCTTGGATAAAGTGGACGTTGGCCACCCATTTCTCTGTGAGCGGCTCCTTTAGCACCAGCTGGGCCACCGACGGCGGGATCACAAGATCCAAAATCACCGGGTTGAGTTTTTCCACGAGTTCTCGCTGGCTGTCCAGGCCCAGCAAGAGGCTGTTTGACTGGTTTTGGAGCGCCCGGAGCGACTCGGAGAGGTGGTCGATCTCCGAGTCGAACTGCGCGAGAAACCGCTCGATTGGCTCGAGCTTATCTCTATATGGTTTGAGGTTGTGCAGAAACTGCTCGAATTGCGCCAGTAGCACGCCCAACTCGTGCTCGGGGAGCTCGTAGAGTTGTGTGTTGGGCGACCCAGGCCCCACGTCATGAGTTTCTGGGATCGGAAGAATCGACTCAAGGTACAGAATGCTCATGGGTGGTGGTGTAAAATGTGGAGACGTATACTGGGGTTGGTGTTTATGTAGCAAAGGGAGACCCGTACACCAGGAGACAGGCGGTTTGGAGCCAAAGTGCAACGTATTTGGGGGGTGTTGTTTGTTTTATGGTGGTAAAGAGGGATTCCTTAATGTGCGTAGAAAGTCACTCGTTTTCTTGACATTTGAATTTTGTGTGTGGATTCGCTTGATTGTTGTGCTTGGTTATTGATCCCCCGCACTCTCCCACCGTTAGTATTGTTATACACACGAGTAGTAGGTACAAAATGCAAGATCAAAAGTGAGTTGCCGAGTTACAGCAGAGAAACCGAAAATGAAGGTGGACAGATTTTTTCAAGCTTGTTATTATGACGGTCAGCCGGGGAATGGTCAGTCAATGCCGATGCGCAGGTATGGAGTCAATCAGCCTGCGCATGCAAGAAATATGATCGGCGACTCTTCTGCACAATTATAGAGACTAGTATTAGAAAAGGTGAGGATTTCAAAAACAAAAGAGGAAATGAGCGGAATCTTGCAAACGATACGGTTCGAAGGTTTTATAATACTGGGTTTGTTCAAAATTGGCTTATAAGTGCTTATGTTCTTATCTCCGGTTGAGAAGATGATCCGAGCGAGCAGTGTTGTACGGTCTCGTAAATCATCGTAAATATCATTATCGTAAAGGCCATTTACGAAAAAAAATTTAAAGACCAAATGCTATTGAATCAATTCTTCGTAATTACGATATTTACGAAAGCCAAAAGTAGGTGGCGTACTCAGAGAGTGCTGTAGAGCACCTCTAAAATCAAGACTTTTGGGCCAAAATCCTTTCTATCGAATTGTATACACTGCTCCCCGTCGAAGAAGAATGGCCTGAGTGATAATATTTTCACGCCACTGGTCGTGACTCTACTTTCAGCTCTTTCGATATTAGACAGTCGTAGAGCAAACTCGAGTGTTAAGATAAAAATTTACTCAATGGTCCACTACTTTCCATTGCTTCATTTGAGGCACATACTTCTAACTGCAGAATTGAAAAGCTTGGGTTGCGTTTTACTAATTCTTTTGAGCTTTGCCATGGCTGAGCTTGACATAGAATCAAGCCCTCCGATTGCGGGAAAGGTCTTGTAGCAAGGTCGATTGAAAGATCAGTTATTGATACTGTTGGTCGACCTAAAGAAGACACACTATTGAGGCTGACACTGCAAATAGTGTTGCAGCTAATTTCCAGTTTGGTCTTTTCACACGAGAAAGGATCGTTTCATCTAATGGAAGTGTAACGATTAATCTCACATATACGTTTTGCAAAACATTGTATGAGCGCTCTAGTAATAGAGTGCCTGCGCTACTTACCCGTTTTCCAGGTTCTGCTTACAGCTATTTAAAAGTCTGCCATGCCCTTTTTATGCTCAAAAACTTTTGGCGTCAGTGCCTTACTAAGCACAAACGTTCTTTGAGAAGATTTGGGTCGAAGCTGAAATCCAGGTGGAGAATGGGGTTTCCATGGTGTCTTTCTTTGAAAGAAATACTATCTTGATCCCTAAACACTGCCTCTTTTGAGCCCGGGGACCCAGCCAGTCACACGTCCAATGATCCCACTGTCTGCAGTATTTCGTAAATTATCATACTACGATCGTAATTACGACAACGAAAATTCATGAATACGATTACGAAAAGCTTTCGTTAGTCATTAACCGATTAAGATTCGTTATTACGACAATTCCAACATCACTGCGAGCGAGTACACTCAAGGTTCTCCGAACTGTGAGATAACAGCTCAGCTCTATTGGACTTTCCGCTCAAAAAAAAGTGCTCACTTGGAACAAAAGAACAAAATGGTACGAAGTCCTCATTTTTTTGCCTAATCTCTACTTCATTGTCTGCTTACTCAATCCTGCGCGATCGCGTCGCAAGATTGTCGCGTTCCGCAGAGTCCAGATTAGATACACCACCTCTCACGTCTCTCGATAGATTGCTGCCATCTCATGAAGGGCAAAAATGGCGCCCGTGCAGAAAAAAATAGTACTTTTGGAATCCGCATGATTCACACAACCCTCGCTTTGGATAACGGCGCCTTCGGCGATTCTGCCCACCTCTCTTCGCTGGCCGATACCAGTCCGAATCTAACGAACCTACAGATTGCAAATGAAAAGTTGGACACAGAATTTGAACAGAACCCCGATTTCGATGAAGTCACGCTTCCTGTCACGGAGAGCCAGTACCAGGCAATCTACCACCCGGTGGAAATGAACGAGATGCTCCGGATTCGGGCCGGGCCTGGCTCCGGTAAAACGTTCACTTTGGTGGCGCGTGTTGCGCAGCTTATTTCAAATGGAACGCGTCCGGAGGAGATCCTTGTTCTCTCCATGGCGAACCGGTCTGTCGAAGCTTTGAAAAGCACGCTCTCGCAGCTCGTCGGGGCCGAAAAAGCCGCGGAAGTCGAGATTTCCACTTTCCACTCATTCTGCGCTAGTTTGCTTGAAACCCACGGCTCGCTTATTGGCTCAAACCACGCGAAACAGAACGTGGTGGACGAGACCACGTGGAAGACGATGGCGGCGTTTTTTCTGGGCAAGCTGGTCAAGTTTGGCCCGCATTCTATAGAGGGCTCGATCACGCCAGTTAGACTCGGCAAAGCGTTGGCCAGCATCATGTCGGGAGCCGCTTCTGTGGCCCAAATAGCCGCCGACCACAAAATCAGCGCCCAGTACTTAGCCAGCCTCGTGAAACATCTCAAATCGAGCGGTTTGGTCAGATACGACGAGTTGATCGTGGATGCCACGCGTTTGATCCGGTACTCTGCGCAAAAGCTGCAAGAACTCGGCCCAGAGGAGGCAAAATCCCCCCTATTGATCCCGCGGCTCGCGAGGTACAAAGCCGTGTTTGTGGACGAGTTCCAGGACGTGTACCCCGCACTTTCCACCATCATCAAATCTGTGGTGGAGTACCCCACGCCCGGATTCGACGGGCTACGGAAACACTTGACGATTACAGGCGACCCACACCAGAGCATCTACGAGTTTCTCGGCGCAAACGAGAAGGATATGCTTGCGTTCGACGCAAAACTCCCCGGAATGCGCGTATCCGACCGCTTTTTGAGGGAGTCGTTCCGCTGCACACAGCCGATCTTGGACGCGGCGGCTAGCGTGGCACTCAAGGATCCCGGCCTTCAGCTAACGGCCACAAAAACAGACGCGCACCCGCAAAAACCCGTGCTTCTCCAGTCGCGCAGTGCTATTGAAGAATACCACCGTGTGTCAGACGAGATCGTGCGTCTTCTCTGCCGGCTGGGGGGCGTTGTGCATCTCGACGACATTGCCATTCTCACAAAGACCAACGACGCGGCGATCGCGATGCAGTCGGTGTTGAAATCGCGCTACGGGCTTCCGAGTTATAAGCTTTCGCTGGGCAACCAATGGGTGGCCTCGCGCTTGCATATCCTCAAACACGCGCTTCTGGTAGTTGCAGGCGATTCCGGATCCAGCGTCAGCTTGATGGCGATTTTGCTCAGAATCGACACCGAAACAGGAAGCCGCAAGCGCGTGGCCCGCATTTTCAGCGACAGCATCGGCAAAAGCACGCCCGGCGACGCGCTGTTTCTCGAAAACCACCTTTTCCACGAGCTCCTCCATGTCGCCGAGAAAAAGTCGGCGCTTGCCGCGCTCTACAAAAAGCATCCTGCGGTGCTCGAAAAGATGGCCGCGTTTTTGAACCAGGTGCAAACCGAAAGGCAGTTTTTGGCCGACACGCATGCAAAGAGCCCGCTCGAATACGACCCCGCCGCGATGATTTCGAGTTTGCAGCGCTTGGCCCGCCTCGAGGGCATCTGGCAGTTTTTGGGGGACGAAAAAAACGAGACCAGCAAAGCCACGGCCTTGGAAGTGTTGGAATCGTTCAACGACTCGGTCCACCATGCTTACACCAAGTTCTGTGCACGCCGCGAGGTCCACGGCTCGATGACGTTTTTGGACTATTTCTTGCAAACGTACGACAGCGAGGTGCTGAATCCCGTGGGGAACTCGATCAAGATTTCCACCATCCATTCGGCAAAGGGTCTAGAGTTCCCCATTGTGTTCATTCTAGGGCAGACAATGTACACTGCATCGTGGGATAAGTTTCTACAGGAGGAGTGCGCGAGTGCAAACGCAGTGGGGAAAAGCAGCCCGATTGAAGCGTATGGCCAAAGGACGGAGAAGAAAGATGCCCAAGAAATCGAGCTGTGTCGGCCGGAAAATGACTCAATGCACCCGCCTGCTGGGCAACCCACAGCTTCTGTTTCGAGAGTGCTCTATGTCGCGCTCACCAGAGCACGCAATTTGGTTTATGTGGGAAGCAGACTTTCCATTAACGAGCTACTGACGGTGACCAAATCGCTCTTCACGCAAAAACTACCTGATTTGGACCCAGCCCCCAGATCGCTTGTTCCAGAAAATGGGCCCAAATCGTCTGAATTGCTGCCACAGAAGGACAAAAGAAACGTTGACGCCAAAGAGCAAACGAGCGAGTTTTGGCCGTTGCAAAATGCCTCACCAAAGCGTGCTGGCCTGCTTTTGGAATCCATCTCGCGGGATGTGGGGCGGGCTTTTCCATCGAAACAGAAACTTGATCTAGGGAACGGCTTGTATGAAGGCATCATGCAAAAGACACGCGCCGAAGCGCCCACACGGTTTCAAAAAAGAAGATACTGTCAGCAGCACTCAGCGACAGCCAGCTTACGAATTCGACCGGGCCAGTCGCCAAGCGCATGGCAAAGCGCAATTCTGAATTTGCGCGCGGCGCGGCTGACATTGTTGCGGCGTGCATGATAAGAGGGTTTCTGCATGCGCGAAGGCGGGAGATGCGTCGATGTGCGCTCGGTGCAAGTCTGTTCCGCTGGGATGTTGTTCTATGCATCCTCTAGGCCGGTACAGGTTTGCTTACGTTTACTCGACACGCTAGGTGAAATGAATCACCCTTGCAAAGAAACTCCCAGTGTGTTTCGCTTTGGGAAAGAAATACAACGCACTTCGGAAGCCGTTTTAGTTGCTCAAAAAGGGTATACATATCCTGCAATCTGTCTCATTCGTCCTCCCGTGAATTGCGACCATTTCCCGTGCCATTCTGTGCTGTATATACCAAGAGTGGCGTCTTAACAAGGGATATTTTGGACAAAATCAATCACTTCGCAAGCCGAGGCATTTGCTAGACAAAGGTTTGGGAGGGCGGGAAGCACTTGACAGCCGGCCTATTCTTCCTCATCTGTTCCCAGTCATCTAAGCGCGCCCATTTCCATTATTGACAACAACACCCTTTGTACGGGAGACAAAGTGGCTGTTGTATTGTCCCGCAACCCTCCAATACTTGCTTGGAGTTTTCCTCAAGCTTCAGGATGGAACAACGGGAATACGCAAACGCCAGCGACTTGGTCAGGCAGTCGATCACGGTGGTTCGGCACGAACTCTTGGACTCCGACCCGATGATGCGCAATATCAGGAAATACACCAGCGTGTTTGCGGTCGATCTTACTGGGCCGAGTTCCAATCTCTGTGCGCGGGGCCGACGATTCAAAGACTCGTTGTTCGTGTTCAAGAAGAAAAAGCTCCTGCTGCGGATCTTCGAGGACCACACTGATATATACGCCAGTGGCCTCAAGGGCCTAGAGTTGGACTCCTTGAACCAAAACAAGTCTCGCACCAGCTGCCTGCGATGCAGACGGTACAAGAGGAAATGCACACGTGATCTCCCCGAGTGCTTCAACTGCTCTGTCAGCGACGAGTTGTGTACTTACGGGCCACGCAAAAACAGGCGCCATTCGCACTCTGCCATTGAGTTGGTCAGCCCCGAGATCTCGCCCATCACCTCAATTCTCGTGGGCCCAGGAATGTATCTGATACATGGACAAGAGAATCACGTGCCTGTTCCCGATGCGGCCCGGCCTCGAGGCGCCAATTTCGAAAACACCATGGGGCCCGAGACGAAAAAGCTTCGAGACACGGCTCTCCATATCAAAGGAAGCAGGAGCACCAGCGACTTGATG
>JAKUBE010000216.1:0-19275 GCA_030674755.1 Metschnikowia henanensis | reverse complement strand
TGGAGTTTCGCTATTTGGCTAAATTGACGGGCGAGGACTTGTACTGGAAATTGGCAGAAAAAGTCATGGAAGCATTGGATGCAAACAAACCCAAAGACGGCCTCGTGCCGATCTACGTCCATCCAGACACGGGCAAGTATACCGGAAGGTTGATTCGCTTGGGATCGAGGGGCGACTCGTACTACGAGTATCTCTTGAAACAATTCTTGCAAACTAAGAACGAGGAACCCATCTACTGGCAGATGTACCGGGAGTCCGTGGAGGGAGTCAAGAAGCATCTAGTGTCGAAGTCGGAGCCAAACGGGCTCACTTTCATTGGCGAGCTTGAAAATGGCGTCGACGGGCCGTTATCGCCCAAAATGGACCACCTCGTTTGCTTTTACGGGGGGCTTCTTGCGCTAGGCGCCACGAATGGGTTAACTTTGGAACAAGCGAAAAAGCTGCCCTTTTGGGATGCGGACAAGGAGTCGGATTTCAAGTTAGGCGAGGAGTTGACCCACACCTGTTACAAAATGTACTCTGAGGTCGAGACCGGCTTGTCCCCTGAAATTGTCGTTTTCAATACAGGTAAGGGAAGCGCGAAGGATTTCCACATAAAACCTTTGGACCGACACAATCTCCAGAGACCGGAGACCGTCGAATCTTTCTATTACTTGTACAAGCTTACAGGTGACGAGAAGTATAGGAAGTGGGGTTACGAAGTGTTCCGCAATTTCGTCACTCACACGAGGGTGGAGGGTAAAGACGGCAAGGTAACGTACACGTCCTTGAAAGATGTGACGTCTACGCCACCAAAGTATCTCGATAACATGGAGTCATTCTGGCTTGCCGAAACTTTGAAATACCTCTACTTGCTTTTCGACGACGAGGATAAAGTGCCCCTCACTGACTATGTGTTCAACACAGAGGCTCATCCTTTACCCAAGTTTGATATAAGGCCTTTGTTCAAGACCGGGTGGAGCAGGAAAGCAGACGACGAGAGAATCAAGACGAAGTTTGGAGCTTCTGTGGGCTCCAGTGGCCTGCCTGAACCTTTGGCTGCGCCAGAGCCCCAGAATATTGACAAAAAAAACCCGCCTAAAGCTGCACCTGCCGCGAAGAAAGTGGACGAGGAATTTACTGAAGAGCTCCAAAAGGACCCGT
Organism: Metschnikowia henanensis; assembly: GCA_030674755.1. Classification (NCBI taxonomy): domain Eukaryota; kingdom Fungi; phylum Ascomycota; class Pichiomycetes; order Serinales; family Metschnikowiaceae; genus Metschnikowia; species Metschnikowia henanensis. Next base: position 18,132 of record JAKUBE010000216.1, on the reverse strand, counting down.
CTATTAAAGAAGATGAGAAGAGCAAGAAGAAGAAAGTCCAGGAAGCCTTAAAAGAGATCGAGGAGGTCATTGAGTAGGTTGCGGCGCGCAATGTGTAACCTCGCATGTATCGCAACACCTGAAATCTCTCCGCCACATCGCAGAAATGGGTGCAAAAGTGATCTATTTTCTTAAAACCTCAAGAATTCCGAGAAGGGGGGACTCAATTTTTGTGAAACTGCCTTTCTTGGCGATCTCGGGCAGCAATCAGACACCGGAAACGGTTGATTTGTGAGCAAGCTCGGCAATAGTCTTGTATGTAAGATCCAGCAATTACGACACCGGCATGCAGAATCTCGACTCATGACGTAAGCCAGTGAGGAAAAAAATGTGCACCGTAAAATAACTATGGGTCCCAAAGACAACAGACGACTTGACGTCATGGCAGCAAAGGTATGTCTTTTTTTTATTTTCCTCTTTTATTGCTCGTGTCCAGCATTTCCCTCTAGGGCTGGATCTTACACTCTTTGCCCACTTACTCTGTGGGAATTGAATGGAATTCCGTGGATACTTTTGCCCATTCTTAATCAACTCTATGGGCAGTGGCCGGACTCCATACTAACCGTGCACAGCTGAAAACGCCTTTGGATCTCGAGCTCAATTTGTTTGAGAACTCGTTTGCCTCAAAAGATCTCCTTCATGCCCATACGGGCAAAGAAAACGAGAAACCAGACTCGCAGGGCCAACAGGCTTCTGCTGGGACGACGGCCACGTCTGTGGGTTCGCATAATTCTCGGCTGATGGAGACGGCTTCCGGTCTGGGCACGTCTTCTGAAATGCTAGAGATCAATCCACGCCGATCGGTTGTTCCTCCGAGCGCACAACCTGCTGGTAAGTTTGATAACCCCAATACCCTCGATAATTCGGAACACGCTACCAAGGACAGCGACAGCCCCGAAGGGTCGCAGGGGACTACCGGGCTGGGCAGCAACAAACACAACCTCCGCCTTTCGAACTTTGGCAGCGTGAATAACGACCGCTTGCCCGGCCTCACGCCCCCTGTTTTCACTCCAGGAGGCCGAAGACTTCCGCCGATCCACCTCCTGCCGGGGCTTGGAATAGCCAGCCCGGGAACCCCCGGGTCGAACTTGTGGAGCAGCTTGTTGACGGCCACCAACGGGGTTGGAGCGGGGACTACCAACGAACAACATCCGGGCCTTTATACGCAGCCTAGTTACCCTCTGTATATGCGCAAGTCGGGGCTTGTGCCCACGGAGTCGAACCTCCGATCTGGCTTGACGCCGGGCTTGATGAACCAGACGGGTTTCAACTTCAATATTCCCGAATCGATGGCCAACGGCCAAATGACCCCAGGGCTCCAGACCCTCTTGGGGTTGGTTAATAACCATTCAGAGCAGCCTGGGACTACCGTGCCGGTTCCAGAAACAAACAATGGATCTACCTACGTTTCTCAGGATACGTCTCAAGGGCCGTCTCAAGGGCCGCCTCAAGGGCCCGCTCAAGACGCTTCCTCAAATGGACAAATCCCGGTTTCTAATTCAAATGGTCAGGCCCCACCTGTACCTGAGATAAAAGAGCCATCGCAGAGCAGGTCGCCTCCTGAGAAAAAGGACCCGCCTACGAAATCCAAAAAGCGGGCTCAGAAGAATGAGGACCAACCTAGCAAGAACAAAGCACAGAAGACGGCGAAACATTCCACCACTCTGAAGGTCAAGGCGGAGGCGAAGGAGGAGACTAAGGACGCCAAAGGCGAGGACGACGGACTCGACGAAGAAGAGAAACGAAAACAGTTTCTCGAGCGAAACAGGGTCGCTGCCTTGAAATGCAGGCAACGCAAGAAGCAGCAGCTTAACAAGATGGAGAGCGAGCTAGCGTTCTACTCGGACGGGTACCGTGACTTGACCACGCAAGTAGCGCAGCTACGGGACCAGGTGATGCTTTTGAGGGGGGTTTTACTTAGCCACAAGGACTGCCCTGCCCTTCTGAACTCTTTAGGCGGATACCAGCAACTTCAGGGTGTGCTTGCGCAGGCCGACTATGTTGCACATGGTGGCAAGAGCAACGAGCAGGGTTTCGCAGCCATGCCCACCACCATCCCGACGATTTTGAACAATCCTCCCCCATCGGTGAAACCAGCGGACCAAATGCTCATGAATGGACAAGATCACATGCAGCCCATGGCGCACAACCTCAACGGCTTGGGCTCGACCGAAGTGGCACATGACATGCACGTGCCCGATGAGCACAACTTGTCCCATACGCGGACTGTGTCCAACAATAGGGATCGAGAGCACATGGCGTTTGACGCCGACTTGGCGATGGGCCGTCAGTTTTCGCAGACTAACGGTCACCACTCGGGCATGGACATGGTGCAGAAAAGCAATCTCCGGCCCATCAACAGCACGTCCAATCTCCAGCACGCGAAGAACGCCGCCCACATGTCTGGCTACGACCTACGCCCGATTGCTAGCATGGCAGATTTGCAGCACCACAATCCAAATGCGGGCATGTTGGCGCGGCAGTTCCAACTATGAGGAAATGGCACCTGTTTTAAAGGATTGGTCAGAAGGGCTGTTGAGAAAAGTGGTCGGGGAAAATGGTAGGAAAAGCCATGACACTGCATGGGCCTCCGTGGTTGGCCTCTTGACTACTTTGTTACATCGTGTTCTGCGGTGTTATACAGACTTATAGAACTCTGCTGCGCTTATTTATACTTTGTGTTTGAAACGCTTACATGCTATAGTAACAGAAACTAAACAATTAAGTGAATCAGTAGATGATTGACAAGATACCTCAGAGACTAATGCGATGAGATGAAGTTTCTATAGGTGAGATTATTACATCTAAGTCTGCGCATAGACATACTGTCTGATTTAGACCTATTGATGATGATCATTTGGCCATTCTTTCGCTGGTCTCATCTATGGCGATGGTCTCTCAGCAAGATGAAGCAATTACTTGTAGTCTTCAATGTAAAACATACGTCTTATGGCTTATCGATTAGGCTTTGGACAAGTCAAACAATCATCGAATTATAAGGCGCGAGGATACCGTCCAGGCGCGCCTGTTATTTTGGCTAGCGGCCGAGACAATCGTCCCTCGCATAGAATAGACAGGGTAGGCCGTTCCTTCTTTCTTAGTTCTCGCGTAAGTAGAATGTGTAGAAATCTTCACCAACAAGTCAAGTTTGTATGAATTTTCATATAAATTGTTGCTCCTCGCTAGCATTTCAATAAGGTTCATGAGATTTCGCATGCCAGTAATATTATGAGACGCGGTCGCGTGAGCCTGGATCGTGATCTAATTACGTGTGAGCCGTGAAAACGGATGAACAGTTTACGTGAGCCCACGCGTCTACTATTGTCCTATATGACCCGCTCTAGGCCCTCGAATAAAATTGACATCAAACTCCTTCATATAGCGGGGAATCTCTGGAAATAGCGGGTATATGTGACCACGCTCTTATGTCTTGCCCATCGGCCTGCGTTTTCTCCACTGACAGGCGCGTTTATTCAATTTTTCGATGCCTCGCCGGTAGCATAAGGAAGCCACAGCGCTTCTCCTAGTTCCCAAGCTTGAAATTTGAAAACGAGGAAAAAAGGAGAAACCCTTCTACTAACCGCCGCCAGTTCCTCATTTCAAAATTAAATTTATAATGTTGTCGCCGTTTTTCAGTGGACTTCGAGGCTGTGGAGGCATGTTGCATAGCGCGCATGATCCCACTGCGTCTAGACCCCATGCCTGCCTGACTACCAGGCTGAGGCCCAGTCAATTCCAAAAGACCATTATTCAAGCCAATATTCACCTTTTCAGACCTCCAGAAGAATCCACGCTCCTTGATCACAGCGTTTCTTTTTTCTCACTTTCTTCTCGTGGATTAGTCGAGTGCTGCCGCCGATGGGGAAAAACTACGACCTCGATCTCCCTCTGCTTCCAGCCATGCACGAGCGGAAACACCACGCGATCTCCGACAGCCAGCTTACCCGCCGCAAGCTCCAGGGGCTTCTCCATATGATGACGGCCGAGCTCAAAGGACGCGGCACAAAGACGCCGCACATTTTTCTTCCGTTTCGATCGCGTGTGGACGACACAAAACTCACGTTGTTTCTTCGACGGGTTTTTCCAAATGGCGCGTTGATCGACACCTCGCAGACGGCGATCCTACGGTCGATCTTGGGCGATTTTGACGAGTTCACCCTTGTGTGTGGCCTCAAGTATCTCTGGTGCAGGCTACCGAACAATGAGGTCATCGGCTGGCAAGTATACCTCGAATTCAGGCGGAGGGAGCACGAGGCAGGATACCCCAAAGACGCGTTTTTGACCATCATGCCCAAGTGTCTTCTGTCGTCGTCACACGCGTCGATCGTGTACGACTTCTTGGATCTCATGATCAGCATCGCGTCGAACTCCCAGTACAACCATCTCAACGGGAGGAAAATCGCCAAGATGGCCAGCATCTGGGCGTTCAAAAGCACGCCGGCATCGCGCTCGGCGTTTTACGACGCCACACTAGAAAGCGAGGCGAGTTTTTTGGACGGGCTCGACGCCTGGAAACAAACGTGCAACGGGTTGTTCCATCTTCTCCTTGCGTTTCTCAGGGCCATGCTTCCGGATACCGAGGCTGAGACGTTGAACCTCCCGAAGACACTTCAGTCGTTGCTCGTGTCCAACTCCTATCCGCCACCTGAAAACAGCAGTTCAGTAAAGTCAGTTATCACGATTCCCTGTGTGCACGTGCGTTCGACCCGAAGGTCCGCCGACCCTTACGAGCTCATCAGCAAAGTGCGGCACACTCTCTCGTTCGAAAAAAAGGACGCGTTTCTCTCGATCGAGAACTTCACCATCTTGAAGAACATCTTCCAGAAACCGTCCACGGCGGAGATAGTCGCCACGCTTTCCGAAGAGTCGAGACGCGTTTTGGCGCGGTTGACCGCCGAGCCTGTGCCCTCGGAGTTTGGCTTGTTTCCTGGCTGGGCGGATATACCATCGAGCCAGGACCCGCATATTCCACTATACTCGGAAGTGGCCATTTCCAGCGTGACGCTCCAGGACTACTTTATTTGGACATGGCTCTCGTCGTTGGGTTCCGATCAGACGGCCGGTGTTAAGTCTTTATTTGGCCGCTCGATCGTGGTCGAGGCGGGCTTGCGCGGCTTCCAGAAATGGATGGTCTTGACAGAAACGGCCATGCCCTCCGAAGAATACATATCCAAGTTCCGGGGCCCAAAAACAGCCGAAAGTGCTGAGCATTACGGCCGGTCTGCCCAGATATCGCCACTTCCACGCACCATAAAGGGACCACCGTTTCCCACCAAAAGTGATCCTACGGCTGCTTTTGACAAGGTGCAAAGCCCGCTTCCACCTCCGCCAGTGCCATCAAAAGAAGCTGCCCCTATACCGTCTCCTAGTGGTTCACCCCTTCCAGACGTGTCTTTTGCCAACGACCGCTTTTCACTCGAAGACCTGGAATTCGCAAGCTACAGCCATCATGGAGACCCGTCGCCAACTTCCGAGTACAGCGACGGGCTCTCTCAGCAGTTCAGCGAGAAGATGGTGCTTGCTCCCAAAAAGGCTATCAGCAGACCGCGACCCCCGCCTTTGGAACTGCCAAAAAAACAAGCACATCTCATTAAAAAGAAACAGACAAAAACCCTGCTCCCGCCTAGCCATCAGCGTGAGCCCCAGGAAGTAATTCCATTTTATGTCAATGAATACGAGGAGTTTTATCAGCGTGAGGCCAATCGCGTGGACCGCATCGAGGCTGGGAATAATTACGAAGAGCCCTACGAAAGTTATGCGACGGTATACGATCGTCCGCAAGCACCAGTGTCTCTGGAGCCATTTGACAATTACGAGGTACCAGGAGAACCGCCGGATATACCTAAGGGGCGGGGTTCAATTGAGCATGTTCGGCCACATGATACGCGTCTGGCAGATGTGAATGGCTATGAGAGAAGACCTCCATCCAAAGCTCGGGAAAAAGAGCTACCTCCCTTGACGACCTCTGGTATTGGTGTAAAGAGTGAACAAAAAATGGAACAACATTTGTATGCGCCCACTACTACGTCTAACGGAGTCAAGGGACAACATAAGATATCGAACGACGATATTTCTCACCGCGTTGTTGGAAGCGGACAGGGATTTTCACAAGATGACATTCCAAAAGTTGATCATCTCCAGCTTCAAGGCAACTATATCCTAGCTGACACACCTTATCCTGGAGAGGATATAGCAGAGGCCTTTTTTGAAAACAGCGCACACGCCGAGTCAGTGAAGATGTTGCCACCGGCAGGAGAACAATCTGGGCAAATCCCGGAGCTAGCTCTACAGACTGGTGGCGCAAAAGAACGGAAACCGAAAAAGAAGAAGAAGAGATCAAGCAAAACGGAGCTAAAGCGCATGATGGCCACTATCCCCGACGGACCGCCGCCACCTTTGCCACCTTTTGATCAGCCTGTGTCGTATCAGGCCACAGATTTGCATCAATTTTCTCTGCCTTCAACAAACGACAGTCCCAAGGAGCGCGTGCGTGTTTCTCCGGAGAGAGTTGAGAATGGGCAAATGGAACTGCCATATCAACTGTACGAGCACCCTCATGCCAGAGACGATGATAATGAAGTAAATCATTCTGCGTCTCGAGCAGAAAAACGGGTAAATGGACTTAATTCTCAGGATCACCACAACTATTCGGAACTGCTTGACGCACGAATATTAAGTCAACACGATTCTGGGCCTCCTGCCAGACTTCACCAAGCTGTTGGAAACTCTGCTCAGAACTCTGCTGAGAACATGACGACTCAGAAGTCATCCCGTGGCCCTCATGTCTACGATTTCCTGGAGGATGGCATCAGGGGCTCTACCTCAAACGAGCCTTCGCATGAACAATCGTTCCTGAACAATTACAACTCAGAGGAGCAGCTGCATCCTGCTTATGATATGCGTGAGACTATACATAGACATGGTTTCGCAGAAGATCAACTGCCTCAGCATGGACAAGCGAGTATCGGAAAAGCAAATACTGGACGAGCAAATACCGGAAAAGCCATTACCGGCCAAAAGGAATACGGGGAATTTCAAGGAGCGGCGTCTCCACAAGCGCCGGCCGCAGTTGCAGGCGGCCAGTCATATTCAAGTGAAACCCCATATATCCTACCGCACGAGCCACCGCATTCATATCATGTGCCTGGCCGACCAAAGCTAGATTCGGTGAATTTCGCACGGCAAGGGGTGCCTGCTTCAGCGCCTGCTGCTTATACAACGGCCCAACAGATGCCGTACCAGCCACCCAATCAATCAATTCCCCAACAATCAACACTAAAACAATTCACTCCCCAGCAGCAACCTGTCCACCAGCCAATACCCAGCCAGTTGCCTATTCGGCCGACAATGGGACAACCTGATACGGGACAATTCATGCATACTCAACCCTTGTACGCCTCACACGGACAGCCACATGGACAACCGGTGATGGGACAACCGGTGATGGGACAACTGGTTATGGGACAACCGGTGCCACAATATTATTATCCTGCACCTTCTAATGGACATCCTCCGCCGCCCCAAGGTTATGGTTACTCTCAGCCACAATCAATGATGTATTATCCGCCACCAGCAGTGTCTTACCCTCAACCCCACCAGCCGCCAAATGCTTCTGTGGTGAAGACCAAACCATCGACCAGCGAGTTGACAATGATGAACATGCCCAGTGCCAACGCGTTCAAGAAGAACGCAAGGCCCAACAAAGCCAATCTACGTGCCGCCTTGAACCAGGGCACGTTTGGCATATAGAATGGACCTAGATGACATTCAGATGACTTTGTGACGACATCCAGACGACATCTAGTCATTTAGATGCCGACTAAAAACAGTTAGATGACCTTTAGATGACAACTAGAAAACACTAATGGCATTGACATGACACTTAGTAAACATCTAGACATACATATCCTGCTTAGAATAAACCATAAAGACTTCACGTGGACCGTGGCCATCCTTGAGCGCTAGTACTCCGACAATCTTAACTTGCGCTCAATGTCCCGCACCGAGAACAGGCTGTCCAACCTAGCCAAAAAAGGCGGCTCGGGGGTCTCGCCCCTGGACTTGATTTCGTCCTCTCCGATATCAAAATAGCCGTACCCACCAAACAACGTATTTAATGGCTCCTTCCGTTTGGGAACCGGGGCTTTTGTCACCACCAGAAACAGCCCCGAACTCGCCTCGCCATCCTTGATTTTGGTGTCGATGGGCGCCATCACAGCAGACTCGTGGTGGACCTCTCTGAACACCCTGTATATCTCGACCAAGTAGGACTCGAGCGTCACCAAGAACCGCTCCGTTTGTCTGTGTTTGGACGAGGCACAAATGGAAATAGAGTCGTCCTTTATGATATATCCGATTCCAAAGCCATTGGCGCTGACCGGGCCAAATCCAAAGAGCCGCAATGACGGGTTCCCGCAGTTGGACGTGGAGAGAATCGTGTTGTTCAACTTGTCCCAGCCGGAGTCCGCAAAGATCTCCGGCAAATCTCCCAAGTCCAAGTCCGAGATTCGCTGGTTGTTTTCCCCCACAGTGTGCTCGGAGGAGTCGCTTGCGGTCTCGGCCGAGAGCGTGGCGCAGCTATCTGCACCTTCCATCTGAGTCGGAAATAAAGACTCTCTTGGGGCCAGTGGCTCCTTGGCTTCCTTTGGTTCCAGTTGCGCAAAATACCGCTTCCAGATGCAGAACAACGCAAACAAGTGGCGGTCCACGCCTTCGCCAGCGGAGCACCGCTTGGTTTGCTCGGAGTGCTTGGCGCACGCTTCGGAGAGCACTCTCAATTTCTCCAGATTGGGGAAGTCTGGGTCGAAGAACTTTCTCACAAAGTAGTTGGATTCTTGGCTTACGGTGCGGATGGCCTCCGTCCGTCCATGGAAGAAGTTCTTCGTCATTGCCGGCTCGTACGTGCACTCCACTTTCCCATATAAGGCGTAGTAGGAGGCCTGGAACGCCATTTGGACAAACGCGTCGGGGCTGTACTTCATTTTCTTGATGGTGGAGGAGCCGTAGTTCTTGAACTCGAGGTGTTTGAACTCGTTCTGGTTGATCAAGTCCGAAAGCCTAGTTTCGCCGAATCTGAGAGCTAGCGAGAGATTGGACGTGAGGTCCCACTCAAGCTTCCGTGGGATCGTGACTAGATCCGGATTTTCCGGAAACCCCTTCGCTTTTTGGTCTGCCCAGAGCGAGGGCGTGTTGGAGTTGATCGACTTCGCAAACGACAAGATCGAGTCCGTGTAGATGTCGCTGACAAACCGCAACACCGTGTGGCCATCTACACCAGTATGCTCGAAGTTGATGCCCGCCTTTCCGTTTTGCGTGACGATGATTTGCAATTTGTCGTACCATCTGTTGGTGCACGTGCCCACCTGGACGCCTTTTTCGAGAATCGACAACCCGCACAACATGTTCTTGGACAACTGGCTCAAGTCCGTGAGGGCTATGTCGTCCAAGCAGAGGACAAACAACGCCGAGTCGATGATGGACAAGATTTCCCTGTTGTTCTCGTTCTCCTTGATGGTCGGCGACGCCCTGATCTTGGCCCACGTCCGTCTGTTTTCTGTGGTCAACACCCCAAACGAGGACTTGGCAATTTCGCTGATCGAGGTCTTCAACGAGTCGTTGATGATGGACGTGAAATTCACAATCAAGTCCTGGTCCGTCATGACCAACTTCTGTTGGCTATCCAAAACATCAAACCAGTAGAACTGCGACTTGCTCATGACTACGATGTGGTTGGAGTTCGGATCAGTCTGCATGATGCAGCCGTCCTCTGTGGGGATCCGCGAGGCCCCAAACAACTTGGAGTACTGGTACATACATAAAGGGTCGCCGTTTCTCTGGGTGTCCACAGGAAGCGTTTCGGTCTTGAGAGCTTGAATGAATTTCAACGACGACACAGTCAACGAAACCGCACGCTTCACCTGTGGATTGACACACGTGGACTCGTTGTTGAACGGGTCATCCTCCAAAAGAAAAAACGGGTTCAAGTTCAACACCACAGGCGAGTCGTGGTTCAAATAAGAGTCGTACCAGAACTGCTCAATATACGAGTTTCTCGACTCGGCATACGCTCGTAACTCCTGGTCCAAGTACCTGCCCGTTCCCCGCTTAAGGAATTTCTGCACCGCAGCCACGGTCTTCTCATGCTCCTTCTCCGCCTGGAGCGGTTTTAAGACGCCCAAGTAGTTTCTGCAAGTCTGCTCCAAATCAGGAATGGGCAATTTTTTCAATTTCTCCTGGTACTGAAATGTGGTCATTGAGAAGGTCGATCAAGAATTGGGGAGGAGGGCTTTAATATAACAGGAAAGTCAATAAATAAATTGTGCAGAGGACAAAGACACAAAAGAAAACACAAAAAGGTCAATGGGACCGGAACACGCTATACTGCTAATATACCCCGTAGAAAAACTCGCAGAACCTAGGTGGGGAAGGTTTAGATTATATACATGGGGACCCACCGGAGTTTGAAGCCGAAATCTGGGGCACCGGTGTGCAGACCGTTGTTCTGCATGCGCGCCCCATGCGCAGGCGGTTTGTCGGAGTTAGGTGCCGCGACATCAGGCCAATGCCCGGCCGGTGGAAGGCAAGCAAATTCCAGAGTGAGCGATATGAAACGGTCGTCAAACCATGAGAGTGTCTGCTCGCACTTTCATAGCATCTAGAGTTTTTGATCCTGCGCTGTCTCACAACCGTGCTCCTGGCGTGCTCCTAGTATATGGAGTTTATATACTAGCCTGTTGTCATGTACTGGAACTGCTGATCGAGAGCCCCACAAATTCCACCGCCTGCAGAAAGCGTGCTCCGTGCGCCCGTAATTAGCGCATCGAGTCACGCAGACGAAACGGGTGTCGATCTGAGTAATTTAGGGACAGCTAATTCTTTATAGCAATAAAGCTAATTTAGGTAGTCTACTTGCGTGCGTGTATTTCTTTCAACTATTTAGTTTTACGTGTCCGGTTTATTCTTGTCAATTCTTTTATTCTTAGCGATCGACTGGAGTGATCACTAAATGATCATATCTATAGCGTGGAGTCCTGTGTATATGGTCAGTCAAAAGATAGACATTCACTTTATGTCATGATACCCTGTTTAAGTAGCATATTTTAGTAGCCCGTTTAGTAGCCGCTGGCCTGGCCGCGTTTCCGCCAATAGTCACTCACGCCCTCCCACCTTCCATTGGTCCATTTGATCGCGTTCATGGCTGTGAGGGCGCCCGACTCATACAAGGTGTGTTTTCTTTCCTCTAAAGCAGATACAATACTGTGGGGCTCGTACTCTTCCGCGAAGAGACTCAAGTTCTCCACCATGACGCATTCTGGAAGGAGTTGGTGGTGGATCCGAGGCCACGCAATTGTCTCGAGAAGCAGGAGATTCCAGTAGATCATCCGCACAATGGCCTGGAGTATCGCCGTTGATATACGCGACCCTCCAGCGCAGCCTAGAGTGAATGCGATCCGGCCGTTTTTCCGTATTATGCTGGGGGCCATCAGCGAGAGCGGCCGCTTATGAGGCCCAATGAAGTTGAGAGTGGATGGCGACAAGTCAAACGCGTTTCGTCTGTGCGGCTGCGAAAAGTCGTCCATCTCGTTGTTCAAGAAGATACCCGTCTTGTTATCGTACACCAGGGACCCAAAAAGCAAGTTGACTGTGGTGGTCATGCCCACCGCCCCTCCATAGCTATCGACCACCGAGAAATGCGACGTTCCGTGTTTTCCGCTGATCTCGTAAAGTGGCCCGTAATGTTTCCAGGGAAACGTGCGGTCGTCCGAGTATTTTTCGTCCTTGAGCAACTTCGCCACCCACTCGCTGTTGCCGTATCTTTCGACCGTCTCCTCGTAGTAGGTGTCGTTGACATCGCCGAGGTGTGATCTGGCCGCAGCAGACCATTTCATTGCTTCTATAAGCCGGTGGGTCTCGATTCCAGGCGCCCTTTTGAGACCCTCAAAGTGCAGATCAAGCGTAGAGTAGAAGTTGAGGCCAGCAACCAAAGCTATCCCCGAGGAAGCGCCTTTGGTGGTGAGAAGCTCATATTGGTCGCCATTGTGCGTGAATCCGTACAGAAGCGCTTCTGTCACGTTAACAGCATAGCTGGCGAAATCCAGGGCCTCGATTATTCCTCCCACTCGTTTGCTTGCACTTACAAGACTTGGAGCTATTGGACCATTTGGGTCGTAGAACACGGCCGCAGACCCGTTTTGTGCCACTGTGCGGAGCGTCTTTGCTAGCGAAGGCCGTCTCACACGATCCCCGATTTCCACTAGCTCAGAACCGCCATTTTTGAACACAAAGTCCCACGATTCTGCCAAGGCTTTGACGCGAGAAAGAAGCATATCGTGGATCTTCTGAAGCGCCCGGACCCAGATCTGCGGGGCGGCCCAGCCGCGCTCGTTTAACTGGATCACGGGCTCAAACAAGTCTGCCCAGGAAAAGTTGCCTGATCCGTGACGCGTGTGGAGCTCGTATAAACCGGCCAATTCTCCTGGCACCGCCACAGCCAAGCCGCCAAACTGCGACAAGAGCGGGAGGCTCTCGAACATGTTCCTGTGAGCTTTTGCCGGCGCCATTTCCCGCGCGTCGATTGAAAGAGATTCATTGCCCATGGCACTGACAATATAAGTGCCACCACCTATTCCCGAGGAATGCGAGTTGATACTGCCTATGCAGAGAGCCACGGTAACTGCGGCATCTGCGGCGTTTCCGCCCTTTTGTAAAATGTCCCTCCCCATTCTGGAGCAGAGAGGAACGTCACAGGCAACCATGCCATATATTCCTTCTGCTAGATGCTCCTCTGCAGGATGCAAGTCTGGCTGCCCGAGACGGTCGCCGACCGGATCGCTTTTCCCGGCGGCAAAGTGTTGCTGCTGAGCGTCTTGAATCTGAAAATGGAGAGCGTCTTGTTCTCCGAGTTTTGGCACGCTCATGGCGTCACAGAACACTGCGAAAGCCACTAGATATGTGGCAATCGAAGAGCGCAAGAAGAAGCGAGGGGACATCGCCGGCGCCAGATAAGACTGGAAGCAAGAAAAGCGCATCGAGGAAATGCAAGAGGAGCCCGGTATTTGACAAGTGAGAAACTAGAGAAACGACGCGGGCCCACAGTATATAAGGTGTCGCTCGAGGTCGGTGGTATCCGGTAAATACCCAAATTGCGCACATTCTCTATCGAGCCTGCATCGTCATATCTGGGATGAACCGCCTTATCTAAAATTAAAAAAAAAAAAAAAAAAACTAACTGGACCCTGTGCAAATTGCCACTACGTGTTGCTTCGAATACAAGATTGCACGTTCTCCTTGTAACAAATTTACAATAAGGGTGACACGGGCAAGTTTGAACTCAAACTCACGAACATGGGTAGTCTCTGAGCATTTGGAGTAAAATGTGCTGAAGTGCACGTAAGACCACGGACATTTGTCAGCATCCCCATAGCGCTTTAGCACTCTGGAAGAATATCCAAACTTACCATCATTGTTCATGATGATGACTGAGTAGGTTACCACGCAAGCTTACTAATTGGCCACTGTCTGGTCACTTTTGGCAATTCATGTAGTCAGCATTTGTCAGCTAGTCTTCCAGACTTACTATCAAGACTATACATGAACTAACCCCTTTCCGTCATAGTTCCATTGCTGAGCTACAATTTCCCTAGCCGGGAGTCACGCATCTAACATAGAGTAAACGTACACTGCAGCACGTAAACGAGGAGCATTGGCGTTGTTCACTCACGGGAGAAAAGGTATATTGGAAAAGAACAGTGCATGAATAAAGGGTTCTGACTGCATGCGGGGCTGTCAGAGCCGTGGCCAGATAGTTTATTTTTCTTTTCGACAAAACTTGTATGATTTTCGCGCTGCTGGATCTCGTTTCGTTTGGCTGTATCAAGGCATTGTTGGCAAATCGCAACACATAACTGAAAAAAATCTTTTACTTTGGAAACACAATGACTTTCTAGCTAGTATTTGAGTACTTGAGTCCTCTAAAATATAACAAGTTTAACAGGGATACGGTCACATGCCCTAAGCGTCACTCGGCTCTGCTGGCCAGTATTTTCGCGAGTGTCTAATGAGAGCGGAGAGCGGATAGAGGGTTACGACTGATAAAATACATATGGATGGACGTGGGGCCTTATCACGTGTATACCCGGAACAATTTTAATCAGTGAGTTTGAGTGTCTTTCTATTTTCTATCGCATTTAATCTTTACCCAGGTCTATTCGAATTAGCGGTTGAAAAATTCCCATTGAACTCATTAGTTTTGCTCGTGCTACCAGTTCGAAACAACAGATTCGCACTGCATTGGGTTTTGGAGAAGCTTGCTGCATGTAATGCCTCAGATCATTGTGAGCATTTTGTTCAGATGTTTCCCAAGCCTATTAAGGAGCAAAGCGGATAATGCACACTGGTGTCCATTTACTTGAAAAAACAAATCTTTCGTTGATTACATAAGCACGATTTATAACCAGCAATTAAAAGATTCTGTGTGATATCGGACCGTCTCTGATAAGTGGTCTCCGCGCCTCGAAAGAAATACTTGTTGCGAGATTGTAGAGAAGAGCATTTAAAACTGCTCATGTGCTATAAATAACTCAACTCTTTTTTTGTGGCTAAATGTGAAAATGAAATCTATCGTTTTGCACGAGACCTAACTTGAACTATCAGGGATATCATCGGAGCAAACGCCTTTTTCTGTTGTTTCCCCATTGAGATTCCAAGCTCTTTGTTTATTTTCATGTATTTTTACAATCATGAAAGAAACTTGAAACTTCTTGCTGGCCAATTTCAGATCTGAAATTCAGCCGGGCGCCGCTTGCCATGCCATTGTTCCACAAGTGTTGAGTTGGTCTTATCTTTTAGCCCATGTCGACGCACAACGCAATAACTTATATGCCCGCCTTTCCGTATGCGGAAGACGAAATTACATACAGTACCCACATTCCTGTATTATTGCGGCCAATTTCATTGCACTCTTGAAAAGAGCACAACTACCCATACCCAAGAATTGTTATCGGCTCGGTCAGTCCGGCCTCGCCGAACATCGATAAGTTCCTTTTTTATGTCAGTCAGTTTCTCAAAACACGACGACGAATGAGATTGGACGCTCAAAGTCCCGAGGGCCCTACAGACCCACTTCATCTCCCTGCGCTATCCGCGCTGGAAATTCACAGGAACTTACAATTCTTCAAGCAAATCTACGAAAAGCAATATTAAACACAACCTAGATCATATCAAACGATATCGATCACACCACCACAACTCCTAGGAGGCCCTAGGCGGTCCATGAATGGCTCGCCGAAAAACCTCTAGCAAACTGAATCCAACGCTGGTTGGGTTTGTGGGCTGCGCCCTTCCCAACCACATATGTCCAGCGATTGCGTGCCTTTATATAGTACGAATACATGACTAACGAAAAAAAAAAAAAAATGGAATAATAATTCAACCTAGTGAATTGAAATTGTTACAATAATTTTCATAACGCGCTTATATCTAGCGTTAGCGTGAGTTTGATCATAGCGTAAAGCACTTCTGAATCAAAAATGGGCTTTTCCTCTTTCTTTATTGGGCTCGCTCTCAGAGAAACGGGCGTTCAACGTAAGGCCATATTACACCCCACATTTCGTGAGTAGGAGAATTCAGAAGTTCGCCAAAAGATTCAGTATGCTCATTAAGGCCCTTCACATCATAGCTAATACAGTTTTCTCACGCAGCGATGAACGAGAGTGTTAAACGGCAGTAATTCAAAACGACGTTAGTGATTCTCATATCCTCACCACCTGTCAATCACAAGCCCTCGTCGTTTATCACTTCTCCCGCTCAGTAGTACTTGGACTGACCACGTGACACCTCGTTTCGGTCCCCGAAAGGGTCGCCGAACGGGTCGCCGCTTTCGGTGGACACGGCAGTATCTTGTCTTTTAATCTGAGGCGGTCTTACCGGCGTATTCTGGTGACTTTCAAGCGTTCCAGGTGCGATTAAAGACAGCTCGCTTCTTTCATCGCTGACTCTGTACCCGCCCTGGTCTTCTTTCTGGGTCCCGGGCTTTGCAGAGGTGATTTCCTCTAGCCTAGAACTGGCCTCGTGGATTTTCAAGCCGTTCAAATCGGCCGTCAACGAAGCGTCGTCCTCGTCGCTTTCGCTGGAATAGTAGCTCTCGCCAGAACTCGCCGACTCCTCGTCCTGGCGGTCGTCCTGGTGGTACTGTGCCGGGTTTTCTGGCGTAAAACCGCACAAGTCGTCGAATTTCCGGAAAGACGTCACCAACTGGTCGTTGGCCACGATCAAAGCGCCCAAAAACTCCTCGTCCAACGCCACCACCTCCTTGCTTTTGTGCTCGCTGTCGCCGGCGCCCACGTACTGTAAGTACCGAAGAACCTTCCTCCTGATTTTCCTACACCTCTCGAATTCGGCCGAGGCTTTGGCATCGTCCATGGGATTGCTGCCCTGAGGAAGCGCCAAAAGCGCGTTATCCAATGCAGTCGTGTGCGTGTGACAGTCGGCGATGGTTGTCCGGATCTTGGGGCCCTCCACCTTATAGTTGATCTGGGGGATCTGATACTGCTCGTCTGCATATACTATGCCGTGTTTCTTCTTGCCCTTGGCCTTTTTTTTCGCGGCTTTCTCCTTGTTCAAGTACAGCTGCATCGCAAAAGGAGACATGGTCAGCGGGCGGGGAGGCGGGCTGTTGTGGCGGGGCAGAGCCACGCCAGAAACAGAGCCCGGGGCCTGGTCACGTGACCCGCCGCTTCCGGCGGCTGTTTCTGGGCCAAAACCGTCGTCGGCGGCGCCAAATTGCTGTGCCGAGCTCGCCTGCCGCAGATGTGTCCTGTGCTTCGGTCTCGGCACTAGCTTGTACAAACGGGCCAAGTTTTCGTACCCCTGAAGATCTCTAAACTCGAGTTTCCAACCAGCGGCCAACTCTCTCGCCCGACGCACCACCAGGCCATCGTAGGGCCCGCCCAATCCGGACCTGGCCTGGCCAGAAATAACGTTTTTGAACAATTCCGTCAATTTCTCGTCCAGCGCAATCGTCTGCCCAATTTTAGAACCTGCATTGAGCACCAAGAGTTCTAATAAATTCAATGCCAACACCAGCTCCTCGGGCGTGTTGCCATATTTGATTTTCTTACGCACCGCACGAGCCGCTTCCACGGCTCCCAGGCTTTGAAGTTTGATGAGCGAAATCAAATCGGTCACGTAGAGCTCAATCGAGTCATCTTCCAAATCGGCATTCCGGTTGGGCGTGCAGAGCTGGTTGATTTTCACGGTGATGGAAGTGAACGGCTTCTCTCCAAAAATCGGCATTGTGCGGATGTCGAATGATCTTATGGGTGTGGTTTGTAGAATGTAGAGGGGAGCTGACTAGAAAAGAATTGTCGTTTAAGAAATAGTGGGGTTATCTACTTTGTATTGTAGATACCGAGTCGGCAGATAGTGAGTCTGCAGGAACGGCGTCTGGGGCCTGCGGCTGAGGTGCGCTCACGTGACGAGCCCAGTTTATTGGGCCTGGTCGATTTGATATCAGTGATAATTATGTGTTTATTTTTGTTTCTTATACTTTCTGCACGAAACTTAAACGAGGAGTGGTCGAAACCTTTAAAGTCTTCTGACTAGTATATAAATTTATGTGCGTGTTAGAATCTGGAACAGTGTTGCCCAAATGTGCGTATCTCGAAACGAAAACCCGAAATCGCGTCGGTTTTGCCTACGATGCCCTCGGTTTCAGACCCGACCTCGAAATTTTGTTTTCGCAAACTTCGAGTTCGAGTCCGAAATCGAAAATAATTTTCGAGTTCGAGTCCGAAATCGAAAATAATTTTCGAGTTCGGGTCTGAAACCGAGAATACTTTTTTTTGTAATGCATGTGTATGTGCTACAACTTATAATGCATGCCTAATTTCCAAGCTGCTACTAATGCTGTGCCTGCAAGCACGGATTTAAAATCAATTGGGGGCCCATACCCCAATGATATTATTTGGTTGTAAAGTCTGTAAGCCAAGAGAAACTGCTCTCGTCTACGTCATTAAAGTCGTTCAGAGGCAATAATATTTCGTCACTCTCGTCGCTTACGTCGCTATCGCTTTGTTCAGTACAACAATGGCTGCA
>JAKUBE010000215.1:0-19277 GCA_030674755.1 Metschnikowia henanensis | reverse complement strand
TACTCTATGCATTATCTAGACGTGTTGCAGGTTTTTTATAGCTATGTATAGTTTTCTCCTGTAGTACGATGTCTTTCTTTCGAAAAAAAAAAATGCCAAGATTGGAAAAGATGGTCTACCTCTCCCAGCAGGAAAGGGTGAGATCTTCCCACTTTTTCAAATAGACAATCGAAGAGACCGCTGGCGCGAAGTAAAGCGGTTTGTAGTTGAAGATATCTACGAAGTGAGTAATTTGGAGAGGAGAGCTTAGTGCTAGGAAATGTCGGGGCTCTCATTAATCTTTGCATTATCTAGACGTGTTGCAGGATTTTATAGCTATGGACATTTTTTTATTTTTTTTTTTTGCAAAATAAGGTGTTGTTCTGCTTGTGAGCGTAAAGTGCCGAGTTTGTCTACTTTAAGCTCCGCTCAAGGTTCAAAGAATACGTCTTAATCAGCACAGAAGAAATCTCTGATCAGTAACGCAAGCCAAAGACCGCATCACGAGCTCCAACTCGTTAGGTCCTTCAATTTCCTCCCAATCAGAAAACTCTATGCTTGGCGAGCCCATAGTGCTGGAGTGAATAGTAATCAATCTTTGTCGATGGAGTTTCATCCTCTTTCTTATTAGGCTTGTTTGCAACTGTAATTTTTGACCGGGTCTGACGGTACAAATGATTTTCTCCTCAAATACATCAATGTGGCCTGCATTACTTCCCGCGTCTAACTCGATCCCCATAAGACTGGCGAGCAAGTTGAGAGATCCTTGTCGAAGCATAGTCTTTTCGTATGAGCGCGAAATAAGGCTAGTGGTATCGCTATGAGTATTGTCGAAGCAGCCATCTAGTGGAAATTTGTCGGTGCTGTTTTCTTGCTGCTCATAGCGAGAATACTGCGTCTGAATGTATTGCTTATTGCGGTGGACCTTATCTTTCAATTTTTGTGCATTAAAGACCGCTCTGAGTTCCTGAAAAAATGTAGGGTCTTGGGCTCTCTCGTGCAAAAACGTCGAGAGAATGATGGAAGTTTCGTTTTTCACGAAGATCACCGAATAGGACCTCAAATCAGAAGGCGTAAGATCATCCACGCTGGAAATGCGATGCACATCTAATGATTGAAGCTGTAGTGGGTCTCCGGCTGCGAATGCCAGAGCGAGGCATAAAAGCCATGCGCTGATAAAGAACAACATGCGAAATCTTGTCTCGATCACCAAAAGAATGGAGTATTTTAAGACAAATAATGGTGGGGTTGCCCCGAATTTCGGCATTTATGTCTGAAAGACGACATCTGCTATGGCACAACAAAGTGATAGCATACTTAATTTTGAAAGTGGGTGCGAATGTTAGGCGCGCTTCTGCACGATTGATAGCTTGGGAAGTATTGTTTCAACGGACCAACTTCTGATAAGGCGAGCGAAAATATACATATCAAAGATGACAACAGAGATTTCCCGGCATGGAATGTCATGAAATGAGCTATTGCTTAATTTAAACCATCACTTGTATATTTTAAGGCAGCACTTTGTCATTTGTTCGTTACGAGATGTACGGGTGTACGCATTTGAAAAAAAATCTCCCCATGTTTGACCTGGTCAAATACTTAAACTGAGTCATATCCCTGATTAACTATGCCCTTCAGATTTCCCGTCAAATTTCAGCTTCCGCAACACTGCTATCTCAATGGAAGGGTGATCAAAGACCAGTTCAAAAGGCTACAATATGCCGAGCACGAGGTGACAAGGAAAGCATTGAAGTATATCGCAAGAAACACAGAGTTGCCTGCAAAGGCCAGATTGGAGGCACAATTACAGCTCACTGCCATGCCGCATTACACGAGCATAACTCAAATCAAAGACAGGTGTGTTGCTTCTGGGCACTCCAGAGCTGTTATCTCGGATTTTAAATTGAATAGGACAGCTTTCAGAGAGAGGGCCAGAGCAGGTCAGATTCCAGGTGTTACTAAAGCTTCTTGGTGAAGTGCCGGGCTTGTGATAGAATTGTTAATAAAAACAAAGGATTGAAAAAGACAACTCGACATGTTCGAATGTGGTCGTAGTGTGTGAGTTAGCTTGCGTAAAATGACAGTCTTTGCGAGATCGAAAAATAGAGCCTTTGTTTTATCTTTCAACTCGATAGCGCAAAACAACCGTAAACGTTTTCAAGATTAAAAACGATCAGCAAAAAAATTGTCCTCAGTTTGAATCCAGTATTATTACGGGCCAATTTGGGACGTCTTCAACTCGCGGGCCCCCATCTTTTCAATTCACTCTTTGATTCATTCTTCGAGATTTCGAAAAAAAATATCTGATAAATTATGAGATGTTCGAAGAATTTTCGATCGAGGATTAACAACATTCGAAATGCACGCTCAGCACTTCGACCAAGTATACGGTGGCACATAACTCACGCAGAGCTGCAACCTAGGCACTACATTCAGTACAAGGCCGTATTGACTTCTAAGCATCACCAACGTAATTCTCGCTCTTAGTGATAAAAAGCAGCTCAAAAAGACGGATGAACTACAGAGCTTATCTAAACTAGACAATAATGTTTAAGGATTCCGAGGGTTGTAATGATGTGTTACAATCTTTGCAACCCCTGTGACTCAAATAGCCAATGCCAACAAACGAAGCATTGTGACTGCTCTTATTTAATCCCGAGAGCAAAGCTTTTGTATTAGCGCCGGTGTGCGTGATGGTGAGCTTTTCTTAGTATCATAATTAGTTGCTCCCAATCTCCAAGACTCGAAATGGATCGCTTTTAATCACTCGAGGTGCAGCGCGGGGCACACAGGATCGCGGCCCAACTTCTTCGCGCCGAGCATCTTCGCGTCGAGCCCAAAAATACAAAAACTCGCTGAACTTCTGAACCATTTGGTCATGCCGAGTGGGGGCGAATTGTGAGCAATACTGATATTTTGAGAGGGGAAAACTCATAGCCACTAAGATTTCCTCAATGAGAAAGGCAATTGCAATCACTCAAGTCAAGTGGATGTTGCCAACTGCCGATAAAGCAATTGGGTCGGTTGGCCGATCAAATCAACAGCCAAATATTTGATATCTGAGCCACCCTCGTGTCTACGAAAAATCCGCCGAGACGTTCCGAGAGCTCCGTGTATCAAAATAAAACGAACATCGCAGGCAAGGTAGGTGGCGAGCAAAGTATGCCGCTATTACTTATATGAAGGTCGTCACGTGCGCCTGGATGATGGGACACCGGGTTTTAGATTTGATGCGTTCGATACCAGAGGTTTTCGTACTAGCTCTTACCACTCAATTTATTGTTTTTTGATTTCAGGGTTGCAAGTCAACAATGCTGAAAACTATCCATACGACTTTGTTCTTTGTGCGGGGGCACATCCCGTTAAAATTTCCTTTTGCCGGCGGATACCCCTCGGCACTGCATCTATGTGCCACATCCCCGCCACCACAGTACACGTTCGGCAAAACGTCGATCGCCAATGCATCATTGCGCAGAAACTCCTGTATAGATCTGTGTAGGCGCTTCAGGATGCACACTCTTTAACCCGGCAATTCACCCACAAATTAGGTTGGTCTCCCCGTGCTCGCAGTTTTAGTAATTGATTGTCCAGACATTTGCTCTCGTACACTCTGTTGTGCAATCCTTCCCCAAACCGTTTTCGGAATTTCTATATCGTTGAAGGACAAGAAATCAAATAATTCCAAGCTGCACTCGGAAAACATTGTATATGGTCTGAGAAGATCACCTCAAAAAAGAAAAAATAATCATCTGGCTAGATCAAGACCGTGGGCGCGAGAACGGAACTTAGTCAGAACCCAGTCTTTTCGAATACCTAACAAAAGTATCAGCGAGTTCAATCATCGTTGTCTGATCTTTGTCTTGGTAGAGACATTATCACAAATCAAAACTCATGCAGGCCCCGGTTTTCATAAACTGGAGATGATGATCGCTAGCCGGAAACATGAGCCCACCCCCGCTCTATCCAAAAAGCCCACGAAGTTTAACCTAGGTGGTTTGATTAGAAAGAAGATGACATGGAAAAAATCAATAGATGCTTTGGCTTCGTCATTCACTGAGATACAATTAGATTATAGCAGTGCCACGGAGTCCTCGCCTCACCACTTCGACAAGACGCCTCGCAATATGCCTTCGCGGGCCGAGCTGTACCCCGGGGCATATACAAGCCTCGCCCATGAGCAGGCTTGTCATTTAGAGTCTCTCGAGCTGCCCGGCCATATGCTTACCGTGCCAGATGATCAATACACCACTTGTCGTACCGAATGTATCTCGCTACAAAATAGTGAAATGACGTCAGCGATGACCTGCGAGGGGGATGAAGAGGATTTTGTTGAGAGCTTAAACTGGGGCTCAGGTGACTCATTCAAACTGTTCGAAAATGAGGCTTTTGCTTACAATACCAATCTGGAGGAATCTGCGGCCGAGTACAGGCCTGGGGGGTATCACCCGGTAAGGATGGGAGACACGTACACCTCGGACCTAAATCGGTACAAGATCATTCACAAACTTGGATGGGGACATTTTTCCACTGTGTGGCTTTGTGTGTCTCTTATGACTGGAAATTACGTTGCGATGAAGATCGCGAAACTGGGCCCAAATTACTCAGATGCTGCTCGGGACGAGATTAGCATTTTAAAGCTCTTGCAAGGGGAAGATGAGGATGGCACCGAAGGTCACCAACCGAAACAGTCCAATGCAAACCTCGTTGGCCTTCTAGACAATTTTCAAATTCATGGACCTAATGGTGATCACTTGGCTATGGTATTTGAGCTCATGGGCGAAAACTTACTTCACTTGGTATATGATCTCAGAGCCAGCAAATTATCTATGGGATTTCCCATAGAGGATTTATCTGCTGCGTTGTTACCCATGCCCATGGTGAAACTGATAATGAAGCAAGTTCTCCAATCCGTTAGTTACATGCATCAAAAGGGCGTAATTCATACCGATCTCAAACCAGAGAACATTCTTCTTGCTTATAGCGGAAATGTGCAAATATACGCCATGCTGTATCCCAGCAGGCCTCACAAATTCCGAATTCTCCCTTCGATTCCTTTGAAGACTGATTATAGCCATTCACAAAATGCCATTTTGAATGTGAAGATTGCGGATTTGGGAAACGCGACTTATTCACATTTGCACTTCACCAACAACATTCAAACTCGTCAATACCGGGCCCCCGAAATCTTGCTCAAATACAAGTCTTGGGGTGCTCTGGCCGATGTTTGGTCTATTGGCTGTCTCGCCTTTGAACTTTTGACAGGTGACTACCTTTTCGAGCCAAAGGACGGCCCAAACTTCTCAAAAACCGAAGATCACTTGGCACAAATTATAGAGCTCATTGGAGAATATCCATCATCAAATTACTTATCAGATTGTGAGCTATTCTCCGCCTACTTTCAGGACTCGCAAAACTTGCGCAACATCACGTCGTTGAAGTATTGGCCATTGATAAACGTTCTTGCTGAAAAATATAAATTTAACCCTGCTGACGATGAAGTCATCTTGCTTTGTGATTTCATTGCAAAATGCTTGAGATACAATTTGAGCGAGCGCTACGATTGCGGGTCTCTCCTTACTCACCCATGGTTTCGGGACAATGCCACTTACAACAAACGGGAATGTGAGGAGCTACCTAACCGTAATCGTGAAGTTGTCGGTTTTATTTGCGAGGAATAGACTTTGACAGCATTATCGACAGCATCCAACTTTTCAATTCTTTAATTATGCCCAAGTTGCAGTGAGTGTTTTACTACTTATCCAGAAACAAAAATTTATCGACATATAAACTTATGGCTTCGTAGAGTCTCGTAGCTAATCTCATCCTCTGAGAAGTCTAGGTCGGATTCATAGGGGTCGATTGACGGGTCTCGAACAGTTTTTGCTTCCTTCGGTGAAGCGTTGTTGATAAACTTTCCTGTGATCACCATTTCGTTCACCGGCGTGGCTGCAAGAGCTATGTGTGAATCATCATCAGTCTTCCGATACAAAACGTCTTCAGATTTGGTAAATTTCTTGCTTGTTGAGACGTTTCCTGACTTTATGGGGGCCACCACATCCGTGTTTTGTAAATTTGGACTCTTTGTGACTGATGATTTCATCTCTCTATCTTTAGCAGGATTTGCCCCGCCAAGCAATTCGTGAGCCGAACGAACGACAAGATTCGGTACCACGTCTGCATCCTCATCGTCATCAAATCCAAGATTGACTGCGCGTTTCTGTTTTTTTCTCTTCTCATAGTCATCAGCGGCTATCGTGTGCTCCTTAAGGTCATCGAAATATAGTTCGGTGACAATGCAGTCAGTTATAGACACAGGGTAAAGAGGAATTTCTGTTCCGGGTTTCAACTCTGAATCTTTGATCTTGGCAACATTAAAGATAGATTTTCCCACGACGTTGCCTATAAAGACATATTCGGGGTCGTAGGTTGAGGTCGGGTCTAATGATATGAAAAAACCGCTGGCTGAAGAGAATCGAGTATTTTCCATCCGTAGTAGCCCTAATGCACCACGCGAATGAAACTTGATTCTCGGGTTTTTCTCTTGTTTAATTGCAGACGAGATTCCAATTTGCAGTGACTGGATGAGGCTAGTTGTAACTTGGGTAAACTCCAACCCCACATACTTCCGGTCAACGCAATTCCGAATGAATTCTCTGCACAGATTCGGTAACTCTTTTGCAAAAAGTTCGATTTCGATATCACCTTTGGTAGTTACAAGTGTAACGCGTGCTGTTGGTCTAATGTTCATGTGATTGATTATCCTGAGATGAAAGTATTTTTCAGAAAAGAGATTGGTAATAAGCTGCGACGCGCCATTAAAGCTGCGAGCCATATAAGTCCTGTCTCACACCGTGACGCGGCAACTCTGACAAAGCAACATGAAAATTAAACAATACCGCGAGCTTCTTAATTGTTCTTTGGATTTTCAAGTTTCACAGGCGAAGGCACTCAATTCTCGTCGCTGCCACAAGAGTGCTATTTTGGACTCCGTGTTATTATATGTTTTCGGCTATGTTTCGCACCCATACATAATTAGAGCATGCCACAAGAAGAAGTAGTGCCGCCCAATGTAACTCCTCAGCAAACTATTTATCAGCTGGTATAAAAGTTGTAGCTGATGAATTTATTAGGAAAAAAAATAGATTTTGGCGCCTTAATCGACCTAATAAGCGGTGCCTTTGCACCCCCCGGTTGCAGTGCGTGTAGTCCTGTCTCACTCGGAATCCGTCCTTCACACTACCCCAACACCAAACACGCATACCGCTTCTCTCCAATTCTATTCCCAAATAAACAGGGACCATGGGCTCGCTCAAGCTGTTTGTCAAAGCAGTCAGAAAGGCAAAGACTATAGCCGATGAGCGGACGGTTGTGCGCAAGGAAAGCGCTGCCATCCGGACATCTTTCAGAGACCCGAACTTGGACCAAACTACACGCAGAATCAGCATTTCCAAATTATTGTACCTCTATATTTTAGGCGAGAAGACACACTTTGGTCAGGTGGAGTGCCTCAAGCTTCTCGCCTCGCCTCGCTTTGCTGACAAGAGATTGGGTTACTTGGCTTCGATGCTTTTGTTGGACGAAAATCAAGAGGTCTTGACTCTATTAACAAACTCTTTGGACAACGACATGCAACATCCAAACACCTTCATTGTTGGGTTGGCGTTATCTTGTTTGGGCAATGTTGCGTCACCAGAGCTTGCCAGAGACTTGTACACGAATGTCGATAAGATCTTGACCACCAGTACCTCCGTGTACTTAAAAAAGAAAGCGTGCAACGTGGCAGCGAAATTAACAGAAAAAGACCCTGATTTGAGCGAGGTATTTATTACGCGGCTTTCCACTTTGGTGAATGATAAGACTCCGCTGATTTTGTTGGGGTTATGTAAAATGGCTCAGTCGATTTACATAAACTCACCTGAGTCTCGTCCTGCGTTGGTGAAGATGATCCCAAAATTTATCTCACACTTGAAGCGTGTGGTTACAAGTGGCTACATGCCAGACTACGATGTTGCCGGTATCACCGATCCTTTTCTACAAGCTGCGTTGCTTGTTACATTAAGAACTCTAGCCGTGGATGAGTCTTGTTCTCCTCAATTTCTTGAGGACGTGAATGACACCTTGACTCAGGTCGCGCTGAACTTGGATAGTGGTAAAAATGCGGCTCACGCCATCTTGTATGAGTGTGTTAAAACTATATTTGCCATAAAGTCAGATCAGTCTTTGAGGGTCTTGGGAGTCAATATCCTTGGTAAGTTTTTACTGATCAAGGACAACAACACGCGCTACGTTGCACTTGAGATGTTGCTTACTGTCATAGAGCACGAACCAATGGCAGTTCAAAGACATCGTGCCACGATCGTCAGTTGTTTAACTGACGGCGATGTATCCATCAGACGAAGGGCCCTTGAGTTGGCATTTGCCATTATCAATGAACAAAACGTCAGGGTTTTGCTGAGAGAAATATTGAGCTTTTTGGAAACTTGTCCGGAAAATGATTTAAAGCCTTTTATCACGTCCCAGCTATCTGTTGCCGCGGCGAAGTATGCTCCAACAGGAAAGTGGCACTTTGACACCTTGATCCGCATGTTGAAAGTGTCGGGCAACTACGTTACTCCGGACATCATTTCCGGCATCTTGGCATTTGTCATGAGATGCGAAGATATTGATTTGAAAAGACATGTTGTCACCAAGTTGATTCTGTCGAGCTTCGAAGATAGTTCGCAATATGGATTGGCCATGGTTTCCATTTGGTGTGTGGGAGAATATGCTGACCTTGTGCTTAACACACAAGTAGAGATTAAAGGCAAAACGGACAATATATCTGAGAGAAAGCTTCTCAGCATGATCGATTCTTACATCAACAACACCAGCTACTCGGATCTCGAGACAGTCCAATTGGTCAGCACTATATTGACTGCTGTCATCAAGTTGTCTGTTAAATTTCAGGATCCCAAATCCATCGAGCAATTGCGTCTTATCCTCAATTCCAGAAGTTACGATACAAACTTGGAAATTCAAACGCGTGCTATAGAATATCAACAAATTTTCGGCCAGGACGAGAAGTTGAAGCAAGGCTTGGTGTCTAAGATGCCTGCGCCTCCAATGAAAGAAAAGAAAGTCGTGTCCTTGCAGAGTAGATCAAAATCCGCAGTCACTCCACATTCAAGACCTTCTGGTTCTATTAGTGCAACGGAAGACCTACTCGATCTTCTCGATGATAATTTGAGAGAACCTGCGCACGCCAATGTTTCGGGTAACAATAATGACCTCTTACAAGATATCTTTGGAACACAGTCAAAAAAGCCTCTGGTTGCCGACGAAGCCGAAGCCTCATCAGGCGTTGACCTACTTGCTGGCCTGATGGCCACACCCAATGGGGATCGCCATTCCACAGTAGTTTCCGGTCAGGGTGTGGAAGTTTTTGCCAACGGGCACTTGAGAATTCTATTTTCTATGGGCGAGTTTGCAGACGGAAAGGCAAATATAGACGTGGACATAATGTCCATGTCTCACTCAAACCGGGTAGAAAAGGTACAGCTTTTAATCGCCGTGCCGAAGTCACAAAAGCTAGCCATAACTACGACGTCTGGTACAGACTCTTTGGTCACGAGTAGCGTCATCAAGCAGAGTTTAAAAGTAGCAGGATCGCCAGGCTCAAAAGTCAAGTTGAGAGTGAAGGTTAAGTATCAACTCAACGGAGAGTTGATAGATGACCAATTTGATTACGCAGGATTTACCAAAACCTTGTAATCGATATTCAAAAAATATGATAATGCTTGAAGGCCGATGATGATATTTCCTAAAAAACGTATAATCAAACTTAACTACTTAGATCTCAACAGATGTTGAGGCAGCCTCAGCGGCATCGTTCACTGCCTTGTTGACGGATCTGTTCTTGACGATGTAGCTTCTAGACAAAGGTCTGATCACGGTTTCGTACACAATACTGGCACCACCGAGGGAGGGGACACCGATGTAAAGCAAAAAAATGGTCTTGAACAAGAAGTAGAAAGGCACCCAGTACAAGATTGCACGAGACCAAAACTCAATGACACTCAAAAAGGCAAAAACAACCCAGTAAGTCAAGAGTGCGGTATCATCCGCAGTGCCCCTTGTTTCCAAAGCAATCAAAGAGTAATACCCAGGGACAACGAGACCGGCAATGTTGGACAACAATTGACCAACTCCGCCAACATTCAAGAATACTAAAACAAAGTAGACTCCCACGCTACCTAATACAGCATAGGATCTTGGCAAACCGGTTTGTTGCTCAAATACTCTCAAGGCGTGGACGCCAGAGGTAGACTTTATGGTTAGTAGGTTTATAATTAAGGTGACAAAACGACAAAACTCAACTTTGAAGCGAACAAAGTCAACTTTGTCTGGAGTCAACACTCGAGCATAACATACTTTATCGATTGAGGACAAGAAGTTTGTGACTTGAGGAGGTAAGGACATTATGAATAGATTTCGAGAATAAGTAAAAAGTTTTATTCCCCCCGATCACACGACTTCCAGCAAGCACCTATAAGGAGCACGTCGCCGCACAGCTGTATACAGGATACAACGTCAGTCAATTGTTTTGCGGATTCGGTGTGCATATTTAGTCAGGAACATCCTCAGACTCCAGAGGCCGATAACCTTAGAAACATACATGAGACTCGAAGCAGAACGAGCGGTTTAAGCAACACTGTGAAACAGACTCCGATCATTAGTCTATGATGCATTCGATGATGCTTGTCAAGTATTTTTCTGGTCTGTGAAATCTGGAAAAGCGCGTCGATATTCTCCCTAGTTTTAAATTTCTATAGTACATACTACTTCTTCAGCTTGCCTTTAGACTTGGCGTTCCCCTCAAATCCAGCTCGCTTCTTGCCATCTTTTGAGCCTTTATTCTTTTTCACCACGCCAGTAAATTTTCGTAACCTTTGTTGGTCCTTGCTTTTCTTCCCTTTATTTTCTCTTCTCGCCTTCAAATTTGCCTCTCTCCTCTTCTGTCGCGCAGAAATAGTGTCTTTGACCTCTTGCTTTCTTTCCTTCCATTCGATCTCGCTTCTGAGCTTCTGCTTTTCCTTCTTCTTTAACGCTTTTTTCAAGAGCTTTTCGTCATTTTTAACCTTAACACCTTCAGCTTGATTCATGAGACTACTCCATTGATCCTTCTCTTCTCGTTGTTTTCTCTCCTCTGCTGTTAGCAGATCAAGCTTTCTCCTTTTGGCTTCAAGTTTCGTCAAATGAGCCTTGATATCTTTGTTTGCCGGACCTTTTTTCTTCTTTTGATCAACACCATTTCTTATGGTTTTCAAGTCAGAAGTCATTCTTGATCCGTCTGCGAATTGAATGTTTCCAAAAAGCACTTCGGCCTCGTCTTCCTTCTCATCCTCGTCTTCATCATCCTCATCAACTTCGGACTTGTCGCTGTCGTCGTCATCTACCTGGTCACGTTTCCTTTTGAGCTTCTCTTGTTTCTTGAGCTCCTCTCTTTTCTTGCGCTCCGCAAGCATCTGCTCCCGTGACTTGACAGGGCCCCCTGTTTTAGTTCCAGGGGCTTTTCTTTTTTCTCTCAAAAGGCTTATTTTTGTTGCAAGTTTTTCTTTTAATTCAGCCCTGCGTTTTTCACGCATATGTTGCTCCTCAAGAGAGATCTCCTTCTTCTGTGCCTTTTGTTTTATCTTATCGGATGATGGTTTTTTTCCAGCAGCCTCTTCGTCGCCTTCATCATCAAAGACCATTTGGGCGTTATCATTCATGAGTTCCTCGGCATCTTTGGTCCCTACGAGGCCACCATTTGTCGTTTTATCAGCAGTTGTTTCATCTTTTTTTTTAAGGTGACTTTGCAGAAACTTTGATGGAAGACTCACTTTTTTGGCTGTTTTAGCTCTATTGTCCATGATTTCTTTAGCGCTGGCAACGTTAGTGTTGTATGCATCAGCATTGACAGTGGACTCAGGGTCCAACTTCGCCCTTCTCCCTTCGTTCACCTCTTTCTTTGCCTTTTTCTTCTTCTGCCATTGGTCTTGGGTTGCCTCATCATAATAGTATTTCGCTGGAATAAGCGATAATAAGCCATCAAAAGCCGTTGAATGAGTTTTCAACCTTTCCTAAGATGCGTTAGTAAAAAAGTACTTTCTGGCGAACACCTCCTGATCATCAAATCTGTATGAATTGAGATTTATGTACAGCTATCAGATCAACTGAGCATCTCACCCTACATACCTCGAGAGAATTCGTCATGCTTCCAGGATATGCAACCTCTTAGAAATTCGTAGTATAGAAAAATTGTTACATTAGGCATCGCACAGAGTGCAGGACCGTAGTTACGCGGAGTTGAGGTAAAGAAACGTTAGGTCGAGTACGGGCAGATTGATAGCAACTTCACAACACAAAATTTACAGCTTCCAAAAAACAGAATGGCTCTCTTTCATCTTGCTTTACAAATAAAACAAACCCTGCTACGATATTAAGCCCTTTTCGATTTTTGAGGCTGAAGTTTCATTTAAAACAAAATTTGCATGTTGCCAAACAATTTTTATTGCAAGCCTGTCCAAAAGAAAAGTCACAACGAAGTCTGTCTTGAGAATTCAGATACAGTCAACTTTACGATTGAAGTCAAAATAAAGTAGTGCACTTCATCAAATAGATAATTACAAGTGCTTCTTATGTTCTTTGGTCAATTCAGTGTTGACCTCTCAGCCATGTGCCTCACTATTAATTAGCAAGATACAAACTCGCAACTTATGCAAGAAAAAATCCGTGCACCCAGAGGGTTACCTCGTAATCGGAGTCCAATCTCGATAGCGTCGTAAAACACTACCTTGACTTGAGCGAAGAATGGAATCTGTTTTACAGTATCTTTTGGTTTCATTGCCGGAATCCGCAAATGCGTTTCCATATTTAGAGCGCCAATTGCAACTGGGCAAGCAACCTCTAAGCGTTTTTAAATTACCCGACTTTCACATCCGGACGTTGGACTCTTTGGTACAAATTTCTGAGGAGCTCACTAAATTGGATTCTTCGATTGCATCGTCTGTGTCCAAGGTGGCAGATGTTATTGATAATGTTGAACAAAAGAAGCTGGCAAGGGAGTCGAGACTCGTAAATGGAAAGCCAGTATCTTCATACGTCGAGAATTTCTCTTGGAACACCTCCAAATATAGATTGGACAAGTCCATCAAAGATCTCGTTGGCATTATAAACAACGATGCTATTTCTTTGGACAGTGATGTTCGCCAAGCTTATCAACAATACCAGACGGCCAAGTCAAATTTCATGGCTGCCGACAGAAAGAAAAATGGGGATTTGTCAATTAAGTCATTACACGAGGTAGTGCGCCCTGAGCATTTTGTGTTGAATTCCGATAATTTGACAACGGTCTTGATCGCTGTTCCAAAGAGTTTAGTCGCTGATTTTCAAAAGTCTTATGAGTCGCTTACTGAATTTGTAATTCCCAGAAGCGCACAAATGATCGCTAAAGATGACGAGTATGAGTTGTATACGGTGGCTTTGTTCAAAAAGTATGAGCAGGATTATATCAACGCCAGTAGAGAACACAAGTGGCATCCAAGAACGGACTTTGTATATTCCGAGGAGAATATGAATCAGATGAGGAAAGAATTCGATGTTTCGAAAGCCGCGGAGTTGAAGGCGAAGAATGATTTGATTCGTTTGTCTAAAACAGCATATTCTGACATAGTCTCAGGCTGGTTTCACATCAAAGCAATTCGTGTCTATGTCGAATCTGTATTGAGATACGGTTTGCCTCCCCAGTTCAACTCCTATGCGATCAAATTTGAGAATTCTGGAACTGTTGATAAGGCGAAGAAAGAATTGATTGCTAAATTTGGCTACTTAGGTGGGGATGGATTTTCCGAGAAGAACAATTTACACGAGTTCGCCTCTTTGGTAGATTCTGAGTATGAACCCTTCGTGTTGTATCGTGTTGACATAGTGTAAGCCTTAATATTATGATTATTGAGCAACAACCGCGAGAAAAATCTCTCCAATTTCGAATATCTAAAATACACGACTAGCCTCATGAGATTCAAGTTTCATACATAGTGTCGCAAGTAGGATGAAGCTTATTGATTAAATTACATTAGGGGAGCAAAAAATGAGCTCGCACTCAGGTTCGAACTAAGGACCAACAGATTTGCAATCTGCTGCGCTACCACTGCGCCATACGAGCTTTTTGAGTCGTTGGGTTGGGTAGCGATCCATATTCACCTGCATAATATTAGTCAGCGTACAGTCCTGATGTTATATGCAGGACGGGTGCGTTACTTAGTAGACTAGGGTTGGGTTGCAGAACCAACCATTGGAGAAGAGCAGAGTCTTACTAATATACAACACAACACCTTAGTGTCAACTCACACCAACCATTAACCTCCTTCCCGGATATTCCCCAACACATTGCTAATGATAGACCTTTAGTTTTTTCCTGTAATACGATGTGTTTCTTCCAAAAGAAAAATACTTATAGGGATTATTTTCACTTTGTAATAATATTCCGGATCGTCATAGTGGTGAATAGTGGCTGATTAGTAAATAGCGCGTATAATTTGGCTCGTAGCTCTCTTGAATCGGCAACGCCTAGAATCGCGATCCTTACCCAGGGTGGGGCGAAAATTGCCACAATTCACCAAAGAGGTCGCGAGTTCGAACCCTCGTGACTTTTCACCAAACCAAAGTGCTGGTGGCCTGGGGGGTGCTATTGCTGTGATAGCAGCGTGTGGCACAACGTTATAGTAAGGCTTCTGCGCTCTTATCTACAGTAGTGCTCATTTTGCAGCCATGCGGAATTGCCCTTTTTTGTTGAAAGTGAATTCAGCATGTTCGTTTGCATCCTTAGAAAAAACCTTTCGGTTTTGTTATAAATCTAAGCAAGAAGATGTTTTGCTTAGAATAAAGAGTTCCGTTTACGAGAAGACTTTCACATTTAACACACCAAATACACAACAAGTTCTTAGTATGATAACATATTTATTGTGGAACTTCTAGAGAAAACAGCGTGGCTTCCTAACACATTTATGTGAGAAAGCCAGCCCTTATATAGTGAATTTAGTCATTATAATGGCCGGACCAGCGGATGCCGAGTGCATGGCGGCCGCCGAGTCCACGGCGATCGATGGTACCATCCTAAGTTAGGAACACGGTTCCGCTTTTATGGCATATGTCAGGGCCCTCGGGCCGGCTACGGCCTGAGCCCGAGTTTGTGCTGGCCGTCTCCGCCGACGCTTGCCCTTTGAGCAATGCCAGCCGGACGGCCAACTGGTTAGCCTCTTCAAGGTATGGACATAAGTAGCCACGGTTCCCCAGCTCCGCTATGGACCCACTAAGTCAGTACTAAATACAATATGGATACAAACTATAAGCCATTTAACGCATACGAAGTGGTGTTCGAGACTATCGGACATAACAGCATACCTTACAATACACTGTTGCTTGGCCAAGCGCTGGCAAATATTGACAGTGCCATATTATAGCAAATTTCCAGGGAGCCGCAACTCTTTTGTGTTTGTTCGGCAGCTAGGACTCAAAATTTTGGATGAAGAAAAATGCTCTTTTTTTTTTTTTTCTTTTCGTTAGTCATGTATTCGTACTATATAAAGGCCTTCTAATCTTTTCCGATTGACGCAAGCACCGAGGGCTTTTTTTGCTGATAGGCAAATTGCGAGTCGTCGAAAGTCGAGTCCAAACTCAATATCAATTGGTAAAACTTAAATTAAACACCCCAAAATAGAGTGTAAGGCGCTACGTCTCTCTTTGCTTTCATCAAAACTGATCGTATCATCCAGAAAGTACATCGTTGCAACGAGAATCAAAGTTCATTGATGGCCTGGTGGCCAATTTTGGCAAAACGCGGGTCCGCCGTCCACTTGAGTACAATTGCCTGCATACACTTAAACATACTCTCAATTGACCTGCCTTGCTTGTCCTTGCAAAAACAAGTGCGTTCGGGATAATTGCGTATAACCTTCACTTATGTCTGATGAAGACGAGTATCTCTCAGAAGAGTCATACGAATTCGAATTTGAGGAGGAAGACGAAGAGGAGTTGCAAACTCAGCCAATTGAAGCAAATTCACCAGTACGTAAACTCGCACGGTACCTCAACATATGAGCTTATCTAACTGAACAGGAAAACCAATATTACTACGCTAAAAGCTTGAAAGAAGACTCGCTATCTGAAGCAGCAGAGAAATTTAACCACTTAATCGCTCTGGTAAATAAAAAGACGGATACAGAATGGGTTTTTAAAGCATACAAACAGCTCGCAAAAATTCATTATGAACAGCAAGCTTTTGCTCTTGTATTAAAGTACATTGGCGACTTGATGATGCTATTACCTGACTTAAATGGCAACTATGCGGAAGAGTCGGTGAGCAGAATATTGACCAGGTATGCGGTCTCCTCTAATTTTGTCTTTGTAAGACGCTTATACGATGTGATCGTAGATCACTTAAAAGACCTTATGCTGTCAGGGGCTTCGGGGAATAGACTATGGATAAAGATTAACACCAACAGACTAAACAAGCTTCTCGAAATCAACGACACCAATGCATGTGGGGAACTTATTGATCTGATCAATCGAAAACTTGAAAACGTCTCCGAGCTGACCAGAAACTCCTATGCCCTTGAAGTTGTAGCAGCAGAAATCACCTATACTATGAAAACGACAAGAGATATTATCAAGCTCAATGAACTATATCATCGAAGCGAACAAGTCACTTCCGCTATTACCCACTCTCAAGTGATGGGCGTGATAAGAGAATGTGGCGCCACTGTCCATTTTTTCAGAGAAAATTTTGACAAAGCCCGAGTCGAATTCTATGAATGCTTCAAAAACTACGACGAGGCTGGTTCCTCTTCTAAGAGAAAAGTGCTTAAGTATCTCATCCTTTGTTGCTTGATAGTTGAGAGTGAGGTAAATCCTTTCGAGTCTCAGGAAACACAATCATACGCACAGCTTCCTGAATTTAACAGTCTCATAAACTTGGTTGATGCATTTGAAAGAATAGATTTGCTGGACTTTCTAAGCATTGTAAGCTCAATGCATCACAAGAACGAAACTTTAGCCTCGGATCCTATATTTATGAAATCAAGCGAAATCTTGATTCGCAACCTCCAAGTGAAAACACTTATGAACTTCTCGAAAACTTATGGTACTGTGCAGTTTGATTATCTCATCAAAAAGTTGTGCTTGGTTGGTGATGATGATCTCGAGAACCTACTCATAGAGATGGCCAACAACGGAACAATTGCGATTTTTAAAATCAACTTCTCAAAGCGTAATCTTGACTTCGGCGAAAAGAGCGAGAAGAGGCTATCGTTTTTGACTAATGAAACAACAGTTAAAAATAACGTGCGGTCTTTCTACAGACTTTCATACGGTGGGCCGTGGTGTGTAGCAGCAGGCTATGGCTCAGACTTGGAATTAGGTGATGCGCATGACAAAGCCACGCAACTTAATGCGCTTATTACGGAGGAGCAGACTTCTCATAGCGAGACAGATTGTTCGAACGTCATGGAAGAACTTTTCGGAAGTTCAACGTTACACGTGAATGCAGGTTCAGAGCAAGAAGAATGGCTTACTTACATGCGCAGTTCTATTCCGATCAAGAGCCGAGACGCATCGTCTCAAAAAAATAGGGTTATGTTAGAACAACGCGAGGAGAGCGAAAAAACGATGGAGAATAGTCAAGAAAACGAAGAAGCTGCCTCCAATACAAGAAAGGGGGTTCTCGAATCTTCAATAAAGTTGGGGCCCGAGGATATTCGCAAGGCCGAGGAAGGGGAAGGAAAAGGAAAGCTAGAAATTTTGCACGAGTGGGCATATCAGCTTTGCTCGGATCTTCCTTAACTGATCCGCAAAAACCTCCTTGGGCCACAAGTTACAAGTAGTGCAGAGGCACAAAATTATAAATTCGCGACCGGAGCTTGAAAGTTTTTTTCCCAACGACCATCTTTTTTTTTTTTTTCCATAAGAAGCCTTACAGTATGTTCGTTTACAACAGAACACACATGATTATACAAATATGCGTTATTGTCATGATGCAGTCCTTTAAACTGTGGATGAAATAAATCAACACCTCATGAAGTGTCTCACCCTAGTTGGAGTCTAATCAAACTAACAAAAAAGTCGCCTTGACGTGCTGAGTATTCAGCAAGCTCTATTGATCTTCATTTAAGACCCTCGCCGTGAAATGATTTGATCTAGGAATTCATTCATAGGCGCCTTCTTTGTCATCGAAAAAGACGGTCAGATTTCTTCTATCTTTTATTCTTTTCTTCTCATCTCTCTTATCATCCCTTTTATTATCTATGCATTCAAATTCTTGTTATTCTTTGTGCTCTGGTGTCGTTTTGTTTTGTTACTCTTCCTAAAGTACACTAATGCTTATCCCGAGCCAGCTCTGATGACCTCGTGTGGAAACTTACATACTGAACTGTTGATCGCGCAGCCGAGCGAGACGCGTTATTGAACACGGAAAATCGCGCGTCCGTAAAAAAACCGTTAAAATAACAATGAAACTAAATTATTGGTATGTGCATCTGACGCTCTCAGACGCATTGCTAGTGTTGGATAAGTGGGGTGCTATATATTACATAAGTCTTGGCAGCTGGAACCACCTCGTCGACAAAGCCAGAAAAGAGTTTAGACCGCTTCAAGACATTGAGCTTTCACCCGGCAAACAGGCCAACAAAACCGAGAAGGTGGCCGAAGTAATAAAGAAAGTCCAGCTTATTCTTAATGAACCTTATGA
Source organism: Metschnikowia henanensis (assembly GCA_030674755.1). Lineage (NCBI taxonomy): Eukaryota > Fungi > Ascomycota > Pichiomycetes > Serinales > Metschnikowiaceae > Metschnikowia > Metschnikowia henanensis. The sequence continues at coordinate 535 of JAKUBE010000215.1, read as the reverse complement.
GTTTCAAAAGCATGGCGTCGACCTCACTTTGAGATACGTGTTTGGAACGAAATCGCAAAGAATAGTCTGGCTGTATTTGACTCAGGAAGTGCATGCCGGGCAGACAATAACTTACTCTGATATCTCGAGGCGGTTAAAAGCTGGTTCACCTAGAAACATTGGGCAAGCTTGTGCGGCAAACAAGATAGCAGTGCTTATACCTTGCCATAGGGTTGTGAGTGTTTCGTCGAGTCTCACAGGGTATAAATGGGGGTTGAACTTGAAGAGATCTCTTCTCTCGCTCGAAAGGAAGGCTGGCCGAACATGAAGTCAAAGGAGAAAACTTCATCAAGAGTCGCAGGAATCGAGTTATTTGCCTCTGGTGCAGGTGCCAAATTCTCGAATGTGATATTGTCATGTTTCATCAGGTCAAAATTTGTTTCCGATCCCGATGATGAAGACAACTTTCTTTTTTTTGTTTTATTGGGCTTTCGACTCCAGGCTCGGGGAATTCTCATATTTATCTTCCCAAAACAAGATCTACTTGGAATGCGGT
>JAKUBE010000214.1:0-19279 GCA_030674755.1 Metschnikowia henanensis | reverse complement strand
TCGGCGAGGACGTCAAGTTGGTGCATCCCTTCGACAAGCCGTTCAACCAGGAAACCGGCGCCAACGTGTTCCAGTGGTTTGATTTCAAGCAGGAGCGCACGGACATCCGGCAGTTGTGCTCGAAATCGTTGAAGATTTTTGAGAATGCGCGCTCGAGCTCGTCCAGCGACTTGTGGCAGTTGCAGATCATCATTTCAGATGGTGTTTGTGAGGACCATGCCACGGTGCAACGGTTGGTGAGGAAAGCCAGGGAGGAAAAGGTCATGCTTGTGTTTGTTGTGGTGGACGGAATCACCTCCAACGAGTCGATTTTGGATATGTCCCAGGTCAGCTACGTGCCCGACCCGGTGACGGGCGCCATGTCGCTCAAGGTGGAAAACTACTTGGATACCTTCCCCTTCGAGTTCTACGTGGTGGTGCGAAACATCAACGAGCTTCCGGAGATGCTCTCTTTGATTTTGAGGCAGTACTTCTCGGAGGTGGCCAACATGTGATGGCCTTGGTGAGAGACAATTTGTGTAAAGATAAAAAGAAGAAGAAGTTAGATCAAGTGTATGGTAGAAACGGGCTGGAATTGAGACTATAAGGGGCAAGACCAGAAATATGCATCGTCATGAAGGTGGGCAGTGGTTTGTCGCGGATATATGATTATCACAGTCAAAGCGGTTGAATCAATAGGGTTTGTATTCATGGTGTACACTGAGTGGTTGATACTAAACATTGGATCTTTTCCCAGAAGGAAAGGCTGTTCATGTTCTTTTCAGATCCGAGCCTTAGAAGGCCCTGCTGAATTGGATAAGACTACGAAAGAGCGTGATTCTTCTAAAGTTGCAGACTGACCGGATTACCGGAAATGAAGCGGAGAATGGCGTAATACCAACAGCAAGCCAAACGGAGCGTGACTGGATTGTAATCAAAAAGGTAGTATGTCAGTCGCCATCCGTAAAAATGGTTTGATATCAGTCAGAATGGTTCGACATGATTCAGGCGAGCAACACGTATAACCGGAAGTTACGCAAGAATACTGGTGCAATAAGACGGAGAACAGACCTCTCGGTAAAGTTTTCTTCTTTCTATACTTTGATGGGAAAAAACGTCCAAGATGCCGTTCTTCGTAGAAGATTTCCTGTTCAGTCTCCAGCATGACAAGAAACACAAAGTTGGCTAGTAGTACTAGACACCCGCGTATTTGGACTCAGTGAAGAATGTCATTGGCATATTTCGTAAAGTTTGCAAGATTTTGGTGCACCGGGTAACTTCTAACGGCTTTTGTCACACGCTTCGCTCCATTAAGTCGGACTTATCAACAACAAGTATTAAGCAAGACCCAGGGAAGCTATAATGCCCTGGCACAGAAAACTTTTGTGAGCATTTGAGGCAGCCACTGTGAATTCCTGGAGCATAAATCAGCTACCACATGGACCAATTACAGTACCGCTAGACTCTAGATACGCTTCAACAGGAATGAGAAGGATTCAGGTCTGTCAAACTTTCAATAGATGTCGCTCCACTCATCCACGCCCGGAATCGGGATGCTAGAGCACTTCATGGGATCCTCATGATACCGCCTCCACAACTTGGCACGGAGTGCAAACCAACAGTAGTCCAAAAATAACCCCTACTGCTCGTTCCCCTTCTCATTGGCCACAACTCGGGCGATACATAGCGACATGTCGTCCATCTTCCCGCCCACACTAGCAGATTTTCCAAACCGCGCCCCCAACTGCGACTCAGAAAGACCGTTCACCTTCTCGTTGTACGGCGTATATGCATGGTCGTCATATGCCACCAGCTTACATTTGGCCAAAAGCCTAGCACACGCAGCTTTCAAAGTGTCGCCCCCCTCACGCGAGACTTGCACGAGAGCCTGGGCGATTTCCCACTCAAACAAGTTATCAGAAACGCCATCCGAGCATAAACACACAATGTCGTTTTCCTCGAGCGAGATCTCGTCGATTGTGGCGATTTCCGACGGCAACTGGCCAAGGGTTTGCGTGCCGATCTGCTGCGGACAGAGCCCTTTGGAATTTTGGGCCAAATCCTCAGTATTGGTCCGAATGACTTCCCCGTTTCGCACCACCCAGAGCCTCGAGTCTCCTATGCTAATATACTGGAGCGTGTCGCCGCTCAACATGCCCAAAACAAGCGTGGATGACCCCGAAAGACCCTGCAAATCCATGAGGTGCAGTGTGTGGAGAAACGAGTCGTCCAAGATCTGCTTGACGTCACGTGCATTGAGCGTGTGTGGCAAGTGGCTGAGCCTATATTCTGTCAAAAGCCTGCTTAGTGTCTCTAGCATGGACCGGGCCCAGATCCCCAGCGAGGTGTGGAGCGCCTGGCCTTTTTTCCTGTTTTCGGAATCTTCCCACCCCGAAACGCCGTCGGCAATTGCAACCACCGTGGGCAGAATGAGCATCGCATCGTCACCTGCTTTTACCAGTAATGTATCTACCGGAGACCCACGCGGACGTCGTCTGGGCAAGAGCGAGTTGAGCTGAGTTGGATCTGTTAGGTCACTCAAAGAATGGATCGTCGGATTTGTGCTGAAACTGTGGTGTGCAAACAGAGCATGGCCCACCTCTAGTCTGTACTTATTAGTAGACACTTTGTGCATTTGCTCGCCCGTGACCACGGGATACTTGATGTAAGGATTATTTGCGTTTTCCCTGATTTCACGAGCTTCTCGCTGGCTTTGGGCGGGCAGTTTTGCCAAGCCCAAAATGTTTTTGATCGACTGGAAAACGCCTTTGTTTGCAGCCGCAGCAGCCGGTTTTTGGGACGAGCGAGGTTCGTCATTTTTGACTGTATTTTTTTTCTGAGACCGGCAGCGTCTATGAGAGCTGAAATTCCGAACACTGACATATTTTCGTGGTATTCGGGCCAGGCCGGCGTATTTGAAGCCCGGCCTGAAAGCCGTTAGATGCCCAGGTCCGAGACTCATTGTGAGTAGAATGCGACAAGTCAAAGGAGATAAGAAGATAAGAGTATGAAGAAGATGAAGGAGATAAGGAAGCCAGAAATGAAAAGGGCACAGAGTTTTCTGGCAACCCTTATTCTTGATATCCGTTTTTCCTGGCTTTTGGCGCAGGTGTCATTTGACTATGGGGTATTATATTCACGCCTACTAAAGCGCCATCGACTTTTACGGTCTGAGAACCGATGCCGGGACTGGCGGAGCGGACTGCATACACGTAAACTTCGAGAAGGTTTCGAAGGATCGACAACAACGGTGTAATTGAGTGGGCACTAGAGTGAAAGTGCAGGGTACATTATCATTCTACATCCGCTCAAGAGGTTTTCAATAAGAATCTTTTCCGGAAAAAACTAAAGTAATCCTTGTTGCAGGTTGCGACGATGCAAGTCACGTGACAGAGACGCTAGGATTTGGCCAGGAACCTTTCATCCTCTTGAATTTTGCAACCATTTGTTGTTAAAGTTTTTAGGCGATGAGCTCAAGACCTTGCTGTGGAAATGCTTTTGAATATCGAAGGATTGAGAAGAAGAAACATCCTATCCTGGGCTATGTCATAGCTTGAGCAGTTCAGAATTGCCTTTCAAGGCGCCATCGAAGCAAGAAAACGTGAAATATACTGCAGATATTGAAGATCAGTCTGATACGTTTTTGTCTAGCTAACTCTTTTTGTGACTCTGGTTTAAACCCCCAGCGTTTCAAATGAGGCCTCAACCAAATGTAATGTTTTGAGACATTGGCTTTCAAGTCGGGCCACACCTAGGTCATTTTGTTCATGAGAGTGAAAAAATTCCCAGCGCCGACATTCGGTTGTTTAATAGTGTCTTCTCTTGTTAGGAGCAAAAGTCACACATTTCACGTATTTTGTTAGAAAACATTCGCAATCATGTGTCAACCATTTCAGCTCAACGCAAAATAAACTTCTGAATAAAAATACGAAAAAAAGTGGTGAAAATCACAGGAAGCCTAGATAGAGGACTACTTAAATTGTCGCAAACAACCACGAGGACTGGGCTCATGCGTTAAAGATATCTTAGAACTTTCGGTTTTGATTTCCTCATACTTTGAATTTTTTCATGCGGTATAATATTTAATTCCAAATCAGCTTTCCAGTCAGCCGTTTTGAGATTTCAGTTGTGAGGTGCCTTCTGAGGATACAAATGGCTCACGCACAGTCAAAAAAATCCGGTACATGTCCTTGAATGGTGTATTTTTGCACGCAGATATTAATACATTGTTAAGACAAGCGTTTGCGCCCTTGAACGAGACCCGCTTCAAATCTAGTCCTGGCCAACAACAGCGTCGTATGCGACCTTGTATGGAGGGGTGAAGCCAGTGTGGATACGACATTGCAAAACACCTTGGTTGACCAACATTTCCACGCCGGGCACCACGGTCCATTCGAATTTTTCCTTGGCAATTTTCATCACAGGAGTGACTCTTGGCTTGTACGCGGCATCAAGAAGTACAGGGTGAATCCCGTCCTTCTTCTCCAGGATTCCTTTGTACAATACACGTTCGACTTTGTTGAGCAATGTCTCATCGAGAGGTTTGTCGGCAGGCACACAAGAAACGATCAATGTCACCTTTTCTGCGGCCTCCACCTCCTCAGATGACTCCAAAACCGTTATGTTGAATTCTGCGGGCAACTCCTTCTTCACCTCGTGGAGTTTTGACGTGGTTCTGTTCACCATGTAAATATTCTTGCATCCTAATTCGTTCAATGCATAAGCCGCAGCACGAGAAGTTCCTCCGCTACCAACGACTAGACCATTGAGCTCCGAGTTTCCAATGGAGGGGACTCCGTTTCTGATGAACGAGTTTCTGATCCCGTACCAGTCAGTGTTGTCGCCCAAATATTCACCTTCTTTACCCTCGATAGGTTTCACCGTGTTAACAGCACCGATAATCCGGGCAGAGTCGCTGAGTTCCGTTACATACTTCATTATGTCCAATTTGAGAGGCATGGTTACAGCCAAGCCGCCAAAGTCAGGTTTCTTCATGACCTCCTCATAGACTTTGCTGGCATCGTCAGTCTCAAATTTGTCAAAAGTGTAAGGCAAGCTCAATTTGCGGTAGACCGCGTTGTGCAAAGCGGGTGATCTGGAGTGGGAAATAGGTTGGCCCACCACTGTGAATCTTTTCCTCGTCAAACCTTCTATCTCACTAAAAGATTTGTTGATCTCGGCGACAGAAAGCACACCTAAGCGAGTCTCTACAGGAGCCACTTCGCTTGTGACGGGTGTGAATATAGTGTTCAACACACGAGACAATTTTCCTTGCTCTCCATCGTTGTATGCGATCAAAGGCACTTGTGTGTGATTCGATCTGAATTGTTCAATCTCGATGTTGTCATGGAATCGCTTGGCTTTGCCAACGAGACGAACAATGTCTGCATTATAGCCGATCGCCTGGTTATACTTGTTGTCATATGCCGCATTCGTCCAGCTCAAGTGACCAGACTCATCAACGTATGTGGCAATGATTCTTGTGAAAGCCTTACCTTCGATGATACGCTTGATGAAGTCCTCAGTATTCGATAATTGCACATCTAAGTAGTTCATTCCAAGCTTGATGCCCAAAAAGCTGAGTTCCTCCAACTGGCTAGTTTCTTCGTCGGGAAAGTTACCGCCTTGGCTTTTGGTCCTTATCGTGTAGATAATAGGCAAGGCAACAAACTTTCTCAATGTGGCAGTTTGATCAGCAACAAAGGATGGGCTGTAAGATTTCAAGGCATCCACCCTGAGTTCAACAGCCTCACAAGCGGCGGTGATTTCTTCTAACTTGTCAGAAATAGAGTTCAAGTCCTCGTAAGCTAAGGTTGCAACAAAAGATCTGTGAGTCGGAATACTGCTGATCTTCGACCCTGTAATCGTCGTCAAGTAATTCATGAAAGAATGTCTCAACTGGTTGAACTCAGACTCGTTATCACAGTGAGAGGAGTAGAAATGGTAGTTGGAACATTGGTGGTACCACTTCTCTCTTCTCGCCCACACCTCTTTGATTTCACTGACGTAAGCAGGCCTGGTGGTGTCGGAGCTCAAGAACACGATGGTTTCATCGAGATCGCGGTGCAAATGGAGAACGATTCCATCCGACTTGATGTATTCCTTCAAGAGCTTTCTGGAAGCTTCGCCCTCGACAATGCCACCTCCGGTGGAAATGACATAACCGCGGGATTTCTCTGCAACGCAATCCTTCATGATTTGAGCTTCGAGCTCGCGGAATTTGTCCCAGCCGTGTGCCTTGATGAAGGCTCTGATATCCCCGTGCTTCTCCTCAAAGACTGTGTCCAAATCAATAAGCTGAAAGCCCACAAAATTGGCCATCCATTTGCTCAACGTTGATTTGCCGGCCGCTCTCATACCGATAACAATGACAGAGCGGTCGCCGTTGCTCTTCTTGTTGATCAATAATCTGGGGTCATCCAAGTTTTTAGGAGGCTCGTAACCGTCGAGAGTCGCCTTAAACTTGGTGTGCAACACATCCCACCATCCAGGCCACGTCTTACCGGTGCAAGATCTTTCCGTTACCAAAACAGGCTCGCTGCACATTCCCGCCAACAACGAGAATGACATGGCAACTCTGTGATCGTCGTAAGTGTGCACACCCCTCTTTTCGATGGAAGGCGTCTGCAAAGACTCAATAGCAATGCCATCAATTTCGATACCATCAGGCAACTCTCTGGCAGTCACACCAAACTTGCGCAACTCATCGACCATCGCCAAGATTCTGTTACACTCCTTGACTCTCTGGTTAGCAATCCCGGTGATTTGAGTGGTTTTCCCGTCTTTGGCTATAGCAGCGACGACGGAGGCGGTCAAAAAGGCATCGGTCATGGGCTCCATGTCCACGTGTGGCAAGGCTTTCAACGTACCTCTTTGAGGCCCCGTCACCGTGGTGGACGTTGCACTTTGCTCGACAGTACATCCCATGGGCTTCAAAACATCGACGGCAAATCGGGCATCACCTTGGAGAGACGAAGAGCCAATGTTGGGCACGGTACACGAGGTGCCGGTCATAGCTGCGAATGCCAAGGGATAAGTAGCCGAGGAGGCGTCGGACTCCACTTCGTACACTGGCGGGTTCTTGTACACGCCTTTGGGAATGTGGTAGGTATGGGCCTCGGTGGTGGACTCGGTGACGTGAATGCCAAAATCCCTCATCATGGCAATCGTCATGTCAATGTACAACTTTGAAATGGGCTTGCCGCCCACTAGAGCCAACGTGACTTCCTCGTCGGCGTATGGAGCGCACATCAAGATCGAGGAGACGTACTGCGAGGAGATGGTTGCCGCCAACTCTATTCTGCCTCCTCTCAAGCCCTTGCCCGCTTGCACTTTCAAGGGCAAACTGCCCACGCTGTTGAGGTACTCGATCCTGGACCCGTTTGCCGTCAAAGCATCAACCAAGGGGCCGATGGGCCGCTCCTGCATTCTGGCGTTACCGGTTAAGATGGTGAAGTCGTTGGAGTCCTTGTTCACAGCCACTAGCGAGGCAACCGTGGTCAAGAACCTCGAGGCCGTGCCCGCGTTGCCCAAGTAGAGCTGTTCGTCGCACGTGACGAGCTTTCCGCCGTTTCCCGTGAGCACAATGGTGTCGCCGTTGTCCTCGGCGGAGATCAGCGCACCCTTCAAAGCCGCGACTGCCGCAAGCATGTGTTTGGTGTCGTCGGAATGGAGCAAGTTCTTGATTCTGACGGTGCCCTGGCCAAGCGCAGCCAAAATCAACGCTCTGTTTGAGATCGATTTCGAGCCGGGAGGCGTCACGGTGGTGTGCGCGGGGATCTTGGTGGCGTCGAATGGGTAGACCAAGGTTTCGTCGGTCAAGACCACGCGCAAGTCCGGCTTGGAGACCTCGTGGGCCGCGAGCTGGTAGCACTTGCCGATGGCCTCGAGAATGACGGTTCTGATGCGGGCGCCGTCGTTCTTCTTGTCGATGGCCATTTTCTCCAAAAGGGTGTCGATGCTGAGGAAGTGGCGCTTGTGGCCCACGGCCAGAGTGAAGAGCGCGTCGTCCACGGACACCGGCAAGCCGTACGCGGCGATGCACTTGACCAAGCGGGCCACAGCGGTGGGGCTCAAAACGCCCCAGTACCTCGCCAATTCGGCCTCCTTCACCATCCCCACGGCCACGCACTCTCCGTGGAGCGCCTGGGGCGTGGCCACGGCCTCAATCGCGTGGCCGATGGTGTGGCCGAAGTTGAGCAAGTTGCGCAAGCTGGACTCCTTTTCGTCCGCGGACACGACCTCGGCCTTGACTTTGATGGACTCCAACACCGTGGTGACCAAGGGCTCTTTGATGGCGGCAAGGTCGATCTGCGGCGCGCACACCGCGGCCATGAACGGCTTGGCAAACTGCTCGAGCCGCGTGAACTCGGCCTCGTTCCAGATGGCGGCGGTTTTCACGACTTCCGCCATCCCGTTGAGGAACTGCCGCGTGGGCAAGGTCAGCAAAAACGACACGTCCACAAACACGTACCGGGGCTGGTGGAACGCGCCCACGAAGTTCTTGCCCAACGGCGTGTCCACGGCGGTCTTCCCGCCAATGGCCGAATCGACCATGGCAAGCAACGTCGTGGGAATTTGGACGACACGCACACCGCGCATAAACGTGGCGGCCACAAAGCCAATCATGTCGCCCACCACGCCGCCGCCCACCGCGATAATCACGGTGTCCCGCGTGCACCCGTGGTGCAAAAGAAAGTCCTCGACCTGGGCCTTCGTGTCACGTGACTTGTTGTTCTCGCCCGGCGACACGGTGTATTTGAGGAGGCGGCTGCCGGCGGCTAATTGCGCCATTTGCGCCTCGAACCGGGCGGCGAGTTTCTGGAAAGGCGTCGTTTGCTCCATGTTGCTGTCGGTGATAATCACGTAGGTTGATGATTTTTCGTGGGCCAAGATCTCGTCTACAATATGGGCCTGGATCCCGTACCCTACGTGGATGGAGTCTCTGCCGAGAATCCGGACTTTTTGAACGGCAGACATTTTGTAATAACGCAGGAGAGTCCAGGGTGGGCTGTTATGGATAGTGTCTTTTGGAGAATCCTGGATGTATGTGGCGTGTTTGGACCTGGCGTTTAAGGTGGTGAGTCAGACTTTATAAATGTAGTAAGTATTTTTTACGACTTTTTTGGCGCGGTGAAAAACTCGCGCTTCGCAGAACAGACTGCTCACTGTTACTGCCACTATTGGTGGTTATTGTGGTGCAGTTAGCTTTTCGAATTAATGAGAGTTATTCGAGAATCACGTGGGATGGTGTAGAAGAGAGCTGACAATACAGAGCTATTGTAAAACCTAGTTTATTGGGTATTGTTGGTACTGTGAGAAAGGTGGGAGGATGAGTCAGGCCGGACGAGAGGGCACGGCGGATTGTGTGCAGGACACCATTGTAAGCGGATGAAGCTGCTGGTTTTGGATGCTGGGGTTCCGTCTATACTCCAAGCGTGATCGAAAAATCTCATCAAGTCGCTTGATATTTTTCAACTTTCTTATGTTTGGTTTTGCTTGTGGTAGAGATTTAGCAAATGGCGTGTGTATTAGTTCGAGGGCAGTGAGTGTCTTGTCTTGAAGCCGCGAAGATGACAGTCTTCCTCCCAGCACCTGGGTTCCCGAAAGTGTCTCTTCCCTATTATGGAGATCATCTCGTCGAGTCTAAAAGTGTTATCTCAAATGAGATTCTCATCGGTTTGATAAAACAAAATTCAACTCGCGAAAGATTTTTGAATTCAATTGGAACAATTCCAGGTGATTTTGCGGGCTAATGCCGGGACTGCAATATTGTTTCCACTGCTTATCGATTCAAAGCTTTAGAGGAAAACGTCTCTAAGCAAAAAGACTCAATGAAGCTGGGGATTATTTACAAAAATATGCCTATTAAATAGTCCACTCTTCTCACTTGTCTGCCGGAGTCTGTCTAACAGAGACTATAGCATTGCAAAAAAAAAAAACCCACCACGATCATAAATAGGCAATAACGCTTTTCTACATTTAAAGAAAGCGCTAAGACTTCTATTACATGATTGTATCCGATTTTTTCAACAGACCCTTGCAACCTTAATTCGAGCTGAAGTAGTCCAGATTGACTGCAAAAACCGCGCCTTACTCAACCCCACAATTGGAGAGAAGAGTTTCAGATCCTCAGTCTACGTTCAGTATCCTCCCAACTATAATAATTAGCTTTTCTGAGTGTTCGAGATCTTTGTATTTAAACTTTGGGGATGTAGGGAAAGGAGTGGAGGGTTCTGGTACGCAAATTTCAAACAGGCATATTTCCTTGCGATGTCAAGGTTCACTCCTTGTTCAGAACCAGTCAATTCGTGCTATGCACCTTTAATTAGCCCCCCGACAGTTGTGCCATTGATAGAAACAGCCTTTTCTTCTGTTTTTTTTTTTTTTTTCTGCCTGAATTGTCTTTATGATTGGGGGCTCCACTTGTCTTTTTCCCACTTGTGACGTGCTATGTGACCTATAAAAGTATGAATGAAAAAATGGACTAAAAGCCGTCGTTGATGTCAGTATAGTTCTCTTTGAGGTGCTGTTCCAATGTAAAAAAGCGCATACCTAATTTCTTTAACCAAAAAGTTGCCTTATCACCGTCACCTAAGTTTTTAGTTAGAACCTCTCCCGTCATCGTTGCCAAAACTTTGCAACGACAATGACTGGCTGAGCCCAAGCATTCAAATCGATATTTCAAACACCCGTTTGTAGATATAAATGACCGGTGACTCTTCCTGTCTTCAAGTCCCCGCCCATATTTTCCTCACTTTTCATAGACAAGTGTAGGAAATGACAGATTTTCGTTCCAGCTTCGCTCAGCAAACCTCGCATTTGTAGAGCGTAGAGCCCTAGAAGCTTCATTTGCTTACTGTGCGAGAATGATCTAGCCTAAAACCCATGTAACTGATTAGCACATATATGCTTTTCGCTGACAAAAGATTCTCACCAAAGATCTTCCTTAGCTTTCCCCGCTCAACTTCGCACATATGAACTCCAAACATTCGTCGGCAGAACCGGAGGGATTGTCCAACTGCCAGCTGATGACGTCATGTGATACATCCCTCATCCAGGGTCCCGGTTTTCTTTGAAGCGCCTTTGAGATAAGCCTGCCATCGATGATGGGCTTCATGGTCTTTACATTGAAAAGCTCGCGCCTCTTTATCTCGTTCAAGAGAGATTCGTATTTTCCAAGAACCAGGTGTCCTTTTTCAAGATTCGTTTTTTCATCAGCCGGGGGACTCACGTCTGTGTTGAGCGGAGATGGCTCTAGGTTTTGGAGAAAGTCATGGTATGCGTTCGCCACAATGTTCACGTTGAAGTGATCATCAAACTGTCTCATGTAGAGCCCAAGATCTGAGCGCTTGGCATCTTGAGGGGCTGAAAAATAGTCCGATAAGAAGTGGCCCTGTGCGATTTCCGCAGCAATCTTCGAACACACGTCGTACTCTGTTTTCCCGAAGCGGAGCCCTTCTTTCAAAATGACCTCGACGAAATTGACGTTCGAGAGCTTTTTGGCGTGGATCTTCACCATGATTCCTCCATATGGGTGCAACACAATGCTAAGCCAGAATAACTTCTGGAGGGTTTTCGAGGCAGTCACCTCATCCAACAATTTGTGGAGTGCTGGGTATTTTGCTGCACTTTCCGTAAAACTACAAAAATGACGCGTGGTCTCGTCCACAGACTTGATTATTTGGTCTTTTGCAAGGTCGATCTCGTCAAGCACGGCTTTTTCGTTAGCCTGCTGGATTGGCTCTGTGTAGGTGCCAGCATCAAAAATGCAGTCGCTGAGATTCACATGATTAATGAGCCGGAGTCCGTATGGCACGTTTTCACACACCAATATTTTATGGAGCTCCACTCCCACACGTTCTCTGCTGATTTTGTGGATGAGCGTTTCCTTCATGTTTGCGTCTTTCATTGCATCCAACGTGCCTGGGTCAATAATAAACTGGAACCGGCACGCAAACCTCACCAATCTTAGCACTCGGAGCGGGTCGTCCAAAAAAGTCTGGAGTGGCTGCAAAGGCGTGCGCAAGACGCCGGCCTTGAGATCCTCGAGCCCGCGGCCCGTAAAATCCTCGATTTCGCCGGTGTTTATGTTATAAAATAACGCGTTTAATGTGGCGTCTCTACGCAAAGCGTCCTCTTCTGCAGTGCCATACTCAACTATAGGCACACGGCTATCCTCGGTGTACATCTCATTGCGGAGATTGACAAAATCCACATCGAGCCCAAAGAGCTTCGTCGTGCACGTCTCCAAATGCTTGGACTTTTCCGGGTTCTTTTTGATCGTATGTAAGCTGGACACAACGTCGCCTAGGTGACGCCCGGTCACGTGCGCCCACTGCATGAGCCGGGTGGCGAAATCTTCGCCCGAAAGCACGTTGATCGCTATATCTAGATCGTTGCTTTCGTTACCAAGAAGCTTATCACGCACCCAGCCGCCGGTGATTCGAAGAACAAGTGGTTCTGGCGTTTTTTGCCCATTATTATAGCCACTAGTCTGGTCTTCGTTGTACTGCGTGCAGAAGTCCACAAGAACGTTCTTGATATGCTGCTCGGTGGCGTTCAACGAGATTTTCTCGAGCACTTTTCGATTCATGTTGCTGATAAATGGCGGAAATCCCAGGGCCCGCGAGCTGAGCCGTGTAAATTGAAAACTGGTGGATTGACGTAGGAGCTGAAACCGCCACATGGCGTTCTAGGGCCGGTTATTTTCCAGGCCCGCGTTTTTAGGCCGCGTTTTTTCGCTGCGTGATGGGCCCAAGCTATGACTGTCTGTGAGAACTCCACAAAATAAACAGGAGAATTTTAGACGTAAGTGAAGTTATACTTACACAAAATCCAGCATTTTAAATTATCCATGTAGCAGTGCTTCTCCTTAATGATTGGAAAGGCGCTGCCACGCTAAGCCCGGCCCGCAGTAATTCGGACCTCGCCGATACGTGCTGTATGCAGGATAATGCAATTCTTACGGGTTTCCACCGTTGGTGTATGGAGTCACACCCCGGCACACGCCGACTCGCAATCCCCATGTGAGTATCAAAATATGTAAAACGATTGGTGGTCGGGATCTTTTTCATGGCAGTCCCGAAAAAGTCTCAGAAAGATGTGAGTTTGATTCTTTTCTTAAGACATAATGCTATTTAAGCGGTTACTTTGAGATACTTTACGTGGTGATTTCGCAGCCGCGAATCCGCCCGCTAATGAATAGAAAAGGGTTTCTGTCGTGCTTGAGCTATTCCAACTTTCGAAAAGCTAATCGGACTAGAAAAACAATGAAATGGGATTAGATCGTATTTTGAAGTCTTTGTGCCGGCTGTGGAAGCAACTCATGTGGATGAGGAAAGATTGGGACGAATTTGATTCTCTGCTTCAGAGTCCGATGAGATTCATAAAACGCCTGATAGTTCCCATACGTTTTCATCCGTGACCACGAACCCCTTCATTATTGCCTCTCCTTTTGCACAAGCTCAATGCCTTAGCCGAACAGTCAGTAGGTTTGTGATAAAGAAAACCTCGATCACGACGGAAATGAACAATCCCAACAATAGATCTCTCCGAATTGCGGGGGTTTGTATACTGGTCCGTTGAGGTGGCCACGCTAAGAGCGCTATGTGAACGGTGGCTAAAAGCAGTATTTAGTGAATTCACTAGCAATCAGTTTTCATAAAGGAATTCACTTCATTCCGCAATCGCGTATATTCTCAAAAATTACTTTTCCAATTATATTCTTATTTAGTGCTGTCTTTGGCTATTGAATTAAGCATGAGTAAGATGATTCCGGCACAACCCGTAAAGTTTAGATCACGTGACATGAAAATGCACGAAAGTTTGTCTTCTCGATTTTTAATCTGTATATCATAATGTATTTCCCTTTTTTTCAATTTCTTGTTCAATTACAGTGTTTTTGTAATCTTCACTAATGGGGTGGCTAGGTCATCACCAAATGATAAGATGGCCCATGATTGAGATGATTTGAGCCTCCGCGTGCTGCCCTGCCCGGCCCTCTTCTTTCCTCTCGTGTCAGCTGCAAAAAGTTTGAGGGTGAATTTCGATATTCGAGCCCGAGAGTGCTCACACTCTAATAAGCTTTATTCCATCAATAGTAAATGCCTGACTCTCGAAAATGATCATCATTTGACGCTCAACATGTTTCGAAAAAGCTCAAACATGTCTTTTCGCGGAAAACATATTGTCACGCCTGATTCACTATCCCTTGTTAAAATGGCCCAGAATACAGTATACTGAAACAACTAGACCACTCTAAAATTTTACGGCCCTCACTATATTCGATGCAACATAAACATTTCTTGTGTACTTGGTCTAATTCATGCGCCATGTCAGTGTGCCATTGTCATGCGGTCGTATTGCTAGCAAAAGTATTCCCGAACACGGCTATTTTCATTGTTCTCTCTTTCTTTTCTGTAAGCTCTTTCTTTTTTTCGATTTTCTAGGTAGTTACCACGCGTCGTGCATACTTTCGAGACTCGGACTGAGAACTGGGGTGCTGGGAGCACTGGTTGCAATTCGCGGCCCACGCTCTAATCGGAGGAACTCTAAGAACGACCCTCAAATCAGTCTGCTACACCCCGTAACAGCACAATTTTGTTCCTTGAATCTCAAAAGACCGGTATTTTAAGGGTTTGCTGCATACTTCTCTTAATTTCTTCTTTTAAAACTTGTTCCTGCGCCGAGACGCGCCTTATTTCCACATATATTTCTAGAGCCACCGAAAGACTTGGCGTACGCACATATTCTCCTTAACAGTAAGTATAGTATTTTTCTAACTTTTTCAAGATCTTGGCATCCCACAGCCGAGCTTTGGAGAGAAAGCTTTATGGAGAAAGCCTTTTCTCTCGCCTTCTCGATGTGGTCTTCTCATATCTAGTATAAGCATTCTAGCCCAATATAGGCTGAAGAAAACACTCATCTAGGCCCTTTGGCAGTATATGATGCTTGGCGTCGCTCAAAAAAACATGAATTATTAATATGGGACGATTTGTGCCAAAACTGAGAAACTTCCTTAGTATCTCTCGGAGCACCTTCAGACATAAAATACAAATCATCATGCTCTCGCTTCTCTTAGCTCCAATTTACGCACAGTGTATCAGTGCCATGTTCATCCGCGAAGGCGTGTCTACTTCTGGATCCGCCAACTCCATTTTAAATGAAAAGCGTGATCTCACTTCCCAATTCACCGTGGAAAGCCAGGGATACTTCTTGGCAAAGTATTCGGGCCTTCACGAGTTTTCGCTCCACGCTTCAGCAGAGGCATCTTTGCGGTTTGGAGTGGGCACAAGATGTGTCGAATATTCCAAAAACGCTTTGACCGGCGAGCTCTCTATCAGAACCTCGCGCAACAACAAGTACTCTGCCAAACTCCAAGCGGGGTTGTATTATCCTTTGCAGGTTGTGTTGCTTGTGCAGCCCGACGAGCCTCCTTTTATGGAATTCTCTTATAAAGAGCCGCACGGACAGTTCACGCAAGCTTCGGAAGGGCACATTTTCCATGTGAGCTTTGAGCATGAGGAAGAACTGTTGCGGCCTGTACAGTCTGAGATTGATCCATCGTTTTTGCCTGGATGCCAACCCCTTAATCAGGACAGCGAGGGCTTTACTGTGACGGCCAGATCTACGAACGGGAAGATAGCTTCGGACATCGACGATGACTTCTTTGTTGAAGGATATGATATCTTTGAGGAGTTGCAGACCGTCAACCGTATCAAGGCTATAACTTTCAACCAAGACCAGGTGGTAAGACCCGATCAGGTAAATACTGAAAATGACTCGGAGGTCGCGCTCTGGTACTACCGGATCTCAGAAACCGATGCCAACGGGCGGAATTCAGAAATCGTGCCTCTTGATTACACGGACCCTCGCTTTGTGTATAGCATCCTCGAGGAAGCCAAGAGCACCGAAGGGTCTACAGATGAAAACACGGACGCGACTAGAAAGCCAGAACAAGTCGCGCCTTTGCGTGGCGACCAGGCCCCGGAGCATTTGTATGAGCAAGATACTGCCGAGCCGCAGATTGATCCAAACTGGGAGAGCAGCGTGGAGTACAAGTATCTGGATTCGATGCCGCTCGACTTCTCTTCATAAAGGAAGTAGGCCTAGTTTCTGGGCTGGCTTCTTCTTTGATTCTCGTGCGATTCTGGTCTCGTGTCTTCTTGTTAGCTTTTTTTTAGCGTGTATTGTATTTTCATATGAAAGTGAGAGATTGACTTTGATAAAGCCGGGTTGTTTCTGTAGTGGTCACCAGAATGCTGGCCGTGGTTGTATCCATTCGCGGAGCCTGCAGCAAATTCGCAGCCATAATCGCAGCCATTGTCTTTCATCTGGAAATAGCCGCACCTGCACTAGAACGTAAAAAATGACAACAGTTCTGTTGTTCTTTTTTGTTCAAGACTGAATCCTCTTAAAAGAAGAAAAAAAAAAAGCAGATCGTCTTTTTTGAGTCATGAAGCTTGAGAAAGCAAAAGCTGATTTGGGTTTCTTTAGCTGCTCGAGAAATGACCCTAAAACCCGGTGAGAAGGATGCAGGTAGAAGCTTTTGTTCACTTCGTCCTGTTTACGTAGGCCGTTTCAAAAAGTGCCGAGAAACTCTGCGAATTGCTTTTTAGTCAGTATTCTATAGAGTTCCCTATTTTGTCCCTCAGTCTCGAGCTGATAGAATAAAGGAAAGCTCTGCAATGCAATGAACGGAAAGGTGTTTTGGCGGGTAAAAAGTCCACAAAAGCCGCGGTAGAATATGGAAGCAGCCAACTGTTTATATCATTTGGGTTGACGTGAAACACGATATAATGCCCGGTTTACATTTTGCCTCGATGAGGCGAGAGTGCACGAATATTTCATCTCATCTTGAAGACGCTCCAGCTAGATATTTTCAGTTTGTCGAATAATAACTTAAGGTTTTATTGTCAGTTTAAATCTTCTTAGGTTTCAGAAAATTAGTGTTAAGGTGTTAGCATAGAAAACTTCGGACTTTCAGCCAGCTGTACATATTAGAGAAAGCCTCGCCAAGTCAGAACTTAATATGAAGATCAAGGCCTGTGAGCCAGTAGAAGCTTAAAAAAAAGGTTTTGGATTCTCAATTATAATACCGGTTCAAAGAAAAGAGAAGCAATTGCCTCGGGGAAGCGTACGATTTTGCTCTGCAATTTTAGGGTAAGCACACAGCATCACAGTCAGAAAGTGTATGATGTAAACTTACAACACCCACCTCGTCCTCTTGCGTCAGCACTGCTTGATGTCAGCTGAATGAGTTAAGTCTGGTCCAGCGTGGGCTAATTCTCAACAATTCTGGGGAGAAAAATTGACAATCATGGCCTGTATTGGGAATCTCGATTATTAAACACTTTGTCCATCAGATTAAGCTAAAAGCTCCATTTGTGGATTTGAATATAATATATTTTTCGAGCGGAGATCAGAGATAAAGAGGGTGAGCCTGGGCTTTATCGCTGCGCACAGTAACGGAGTCACTCGTCCTCTATCATGAATTTTTAAACTAAGTAAACAGTTGTGAAGAAAAAACACACCAGGCTTTATTACTGTAAAGACCAACATGCAGAAAATTTCAGTACAAAGTGCTACCCTTTGTCTATCTGGGTTTGCTAAGGTCTTATCTCTGTCAACTCAACTTTTTGGCCATCTGCACGCACCGCTGATTCTATTGTCTTTTTAGTAGTGCATCGTGCCTGAAGGCTGGGGACCGGAGTCTACGCAGGTCGATGACATAAAACGTCAGACTCCAGAAAACTAAGCTCCATACTTCACCCCATTATATTCTCGTGAGAGTGGATTCTTAGACTTTCAACCGCTGGCTAATTCACAATTACAACTTCCAGAAAAAAGATCCAAATCATAATATCGCCCAGCCTCGCTACCTCTCATGCCATCACCAAATCTACATATATTGCATTATGACCGAAGCTAGACCCGAGCTTCCGCGTACTCATGACGAGTTTTCGCCCGAACAACGGGCCCAGGTTGACCCTTTTTATCGCCACAGACCGATGTTGCAAATAAAAAAACAAGCATATACAAACGGGCCGCAGTTATCTATCATGACATATAACACGCTCAGTCCCTGCGATGAGAGTCGATATAAGTGTTCGAAGTTCACACGAGAACAGATCATCATGTTTGAAATCGCTCGCTATAATCCCGATATCGTGTGTCTCCAGGAATTGCACGATTTTTCGGCGTGGAGAAAAAGATTTGCCAAATTCGGCTACGAAATTGGAGGGGCCAAACCCAATGACTTTCACGCCATAGGGATTGCATATAAAAGCGACCTTTTTGTTGAATTCGAGATGGACATCAACATGTTTGGCAATCACGGAAAGCACAGCATCGAGTTGTTCCAAAGCTCGTCTCATGCCGCGTATTCCGTATGCCTAGCTTTTACCCACAAGTTTCTTGAGGGCCACGAACCTCCTTCAAGACACGGCATCATTGTAACAACGACCCATTTGCCTCTGACAAGCTCAAAAGCGTTTAACAGAGTCCTTTATGCGGCAAGTATGCTCCAATCCATTGAGAAATTTGCACAGTCGATCCGCGATACTTGCAAGCAGGATCTCAAATTCTACAATTTCATGGCTGGAGACTTGAATTCCACGCCGGATGACGCGGCGTATGTTTCTCTTGTGTCTCCAAACGTTAGCTTCGGCGGTACCACGCGTTGGAAACTTGACACGTCCATCAGACAGGACATGGTGGGTGAAGACCCTCGCGCTCGTCTTTTTTGCAACTATCATTATTGCCGCTGCATAATGTGCAAGAGGGGTGTGCCGAAGTACTCGGACTGGGTGTCGCCGAAAATCGAGAGTATCGAAGAACTACATAACGAGATCGAGAGCCTGGCGGTTTCGCTCTACGCTACGGGGTATAAGCTAATTGATCTGGCCAACACACAGCAAGGCGGGGAGCCTGTTTTTTCGTATGGCGGCAACAAAAACCGCCTGCTTGTGGACTATATATTTGTTGTGGTAGACTCTTGCGATGGCTGGTATTTTAAGCACGGCAAGCCGTCTATATTTGACCTCAAAGTCATCACCGGAGTCAAGCTTCTATCTTTACTTGAGATGCCCGCAATTAACGACCCAAAGTTGAAGGGTAAGGTGCTCCCTCTTGTGGGGCAGTTTCCGTCTGATCACTTGTGCATGATGGCGGAAATAGAGCTTTTGTGAGGATAATTAAGTGAGGGACTATGGGTAATAGGGGGTTCGAGGGTATGGCTGTAGATTTTTTTTTGAAAGAAACACATCGTATTACAGGAAAAAACTATACATAGCAATAA